>CABPRJ010000973.1:186957-238653 GCA_902439185.1 Cinara cedri | reverse complement strand
GGGTGTTTTTTTTTTTTTTTACCGTCGTCGTGTACGGCCGAATCGCCGACGACCCGCCAAAAGGCCAATATCCGTACGATAAATAATACGACCTCCTCCCCCCCCCAACGAGCGGGGGCCGACCGGCGAATCGATCGCCGGCGCGAGAACAGTAAGTCACACCGTCTTGCAGTCGGGTTCCCGGACAAATATTGACTCGAGGACCGAAGACGCGGCGCTACGGTAGGCAAAAATCGGGGGCGGGCCGAAATGTAAACCGATGCACTGATACGGAGGGGGGTCAAAGTCGGCGGTATCGGTTGTTTTTTTTTTTTTTTTTTTTTTTTTATATTTGACCCGATATTTTCGGAGAAAAATTTCTATCGCGTCTTTGGATCATGGGGAAAAAAATCCGAGTTTCAACCGATACATCGGTTAATTTCGACATCGACTCAAATTTCA
The DNA here is from genome assembly GCA_902439185.1 of Cinara cedri. Lineage (NCBI taxonomy): Eukaryota > Metazoa > Arthropoda > Insecta > Hemiptera > Aphididae > Cinara > Cinara cedri. The sequence continues at coordinate 238,212 of CABPRJ010000973.1, read as the reverse complement.
ACACATCGGATACACATCGGGTGTCGGTGGTATTATATCGGTAGCACATACGAGCGGTATCGGTCCGTCGTAAAAATGCCTATACGACGGCAGATCGTATTCCCGAAGGGAGACGTGAAACTGTAGCGCAATAATACCGCGAACGTTTCGAGATTATTGACTGTCCGAAGTCATTTATAAACATAAACGAATGTTTTTACTGCCGCGGCTTTTCGACAATATTATCGCTACTGTTTATTTATGATTTTGTTTTTTTATTTTCAACATCCGTCGCCGTTGCGTATATCACGGGGATTCGGCGATCGCGTGCGATCATGTCATCATTTCGTTTCATGTCTTGTCATAGTCTGTGCCGTTGTCGGCGGCACACGGTATTATCTCACGGCTCGTAATCAATTTTTCAACTTAACATTCGTCGAGTATGCGCGCAGAGCCGCAAACAAGACTTTTCAGCGTCTTTGACCGTGAAAAAAAAATGCCCGCACTAGTAACCGATACGTCTGCTGCAGCTTTATCGTTTTTTATTAAAACCGTGTTTATACATAGGTATTTCTTTTTTTCCGAGATTCAAGTTTCTTTTTTCCTATTTTCACAGTCGACTTTTCCGACGGGAAAACGGTTTATTTTTTCGGTTTATTTTTCCGGTTAAAGAACATTAAAGAAAAAAAAAAAATGCATTTTTCCTTTCTTGGAAATCGCACAATCTCCATTACGTAGGGTATTATCGTCACGAAATTCTCACCTTGAAGCCCCGTCAAGCGTTTATAATTATAAAAATAAGCAATATACTGTGCCGCAGTTATCGGCTGCTTTACGAGAATATAAAAAACAAGAGGAAAAAACCACACAAAACGTATTGTAGGCTGTAGCGTTTTTAATTAAAAACTATTGGTTTTTCATCGATTGCGGTATCCTCGCTGCGTCGGCGGACCCTGCCGGGATTCTTCTCGCGGTTTTCCTATTGTTCGACGCGTTATTATTATTATATAGGTACACCCATACACCCGTCGTCGTAAAACAGCGTCTTCTCCTCCTCCGCTATTATTATAGGTGTCTTGCAGTATACGTATATTATATTATGAAGGTACGGAGGTATAGGATACACTTAGATTCGGGTTTCGATTAGACCTTCGTCGTAACCGTATTTTTTCGAGGTCATCACTATTAATCAGTGCCGTCGATGGCCCGCGGGGTCGGACAGGCAAGAGAGGAAGAAGGCAGGTGTAGTACATATGTATATTTAAAAAAAAAAAAAAAACCATCTGCCCGGGCGGTTTTTCGAACGCCGTACGGCCAGACCGGCCCCGGTCGGTTTCACGCCCGCCGCGCTCGCCGCGATAACGAGTTCTGCACCTGTTGAGCTCTCGTCGTTCCACCTTCTCGTCCTGCGTCCCGTTTTTTTTTTTTTTTTTTTTTTTTTTTTTTTTCTATCTTTCTTTTAACTATACAAAAGAACTACCCCGTCGTCGCCGGTACATAATGAAATGACCAAAACGGATTGATAATTATTATTATCACGTTGTATCATTACATTGTGATGCGAGTGTGTTCCCGCCCCCGCCCCGGTAGGTATAACCGACTTATATACGAGTCGTTTTATTCCCCTCCATTCCCCCCCAGTTGCCGAAAAAAACAAACGTTATATGAGCAGGGATATAATATTTTACGACATTAGCCGCGGGCCCTAGGATAGAAAAAAAAACCATCTTATCGGCAAATTGGACCACTATAATTATTTGGATATTATTTAAAAAAAAAAAAAAAAGATTTTATTTCAAACGTATATTATTATTATATACCGGTTTCGAAGCGTTTAACTTTTTCCACGAAAACGATCTGCTGCGGTTAAAAAAAATAATACGTCGTTTAACCAAACGAAATTTCTCGGCGCCGTTAACCACCTACCGCGGTAAAAATACGTATTATACGAACCGGGCGAAACATAAAAATATGTAATTGACGAGATAAAAAGATTTCGATAAAATAAAAATTAGGCCGGACGAGGTTTTGCCGAGTACCTATAAATATACTATCGGAGGATTGCCGCAGCGCCGGCAGATGTTAACCCAATTCCGTACACACCAAAAGTATCGTCATCGGTCCATAACAGTCTAGTTTAGAAAAAAAAAACATTAGAAAGAAAGAACGAACAGAACTACACGGTTAAGCAATTGTTTATTACTGAATTTATATACGTATATAATATGTAAATCGTTTTTTTTCCCGGCTATTGGATTTAAAGCAACAGTAGTGTCCTTGTTGCACGAATTAAATTCCAATAGTATCCGCGTGTATATTATTAGGGTCTTCGGTTTGTTGTTTTATCGAATCGTTATAAAAATAAAAAATAAAAGCGGCGCGGGGCTGGAGGGGGAAGGAATCGCTGTTATAATATTATTATTATCTTTGTATACGCGATACCGATTTTCGAATGATGTTTAAATAAAAAATAAAAAATAAAAAATAAAAAAAGTTTCCTACATTGCGCAAAATCGGATGTTGTTCAAAAATTACCCCGGACATTTACAACGATTCTAGCCGAGAAAAAAAGGGTGGGAACGAGTGGGGAAATGGACGAATATTTTAATAATTATCGTGACGAAAACAACAACGATAATATTCTTTGAGTTTTGCAGTGCATTTATACAGTGGTCTGAAATTAAAACTTTCCAAACAACGACTCCCCGCGCTGCCGCAATTAAAAATACCTATTTAACCGTCGGTATTAATTTTTCGACATTCACTTCAATCCGCGTTTTTGAAGTTTTTCTCTTTATTTTCGACAAGAATCTCTCTCACAGATTCCGCCGTTTTTTTCTTACGCGGGTCGTCTCTTTTGCACTACACCGCCTCGCAACCGCTCAGGAATCTTATAATTGCACTACCCCCGCGATAATAACGGCTGTGTAGCGGGCGGGTTTCTTTTTTCTAGAAAGGAATGTGTACATCCCCAAAACAAAAAAAAAAAACAAAAAAAAAAATATATATAAAAATTAATAACTATAACATCACGCGGACCCTCCCACTCGCCTCTCGAGACCCGGGGGGGGGGGAGAAAAAAATCTCAAAAGTCATTCCTGCCCCCAGTAATTATGAATAAAATATTTAACAAGGAGAATTCTACCCTCGGAGAACCTTTATCAAAATTAAACGAGCACGTACCTATTATAAGAGGAGGAGGGGCGGAGACGGACTCACGCGTGTTTCCCGTGATTTGTGTTTATTCACGTAGCAGATGTATTTTCGGTTCTAGTAGAGAACACTTTGTTCACAATACCGCGCGGTAAAAAATATTTATCCAATTTGTAATGAGATTTGAAGATTTTTTTTATTTTTTATTTCGATTACTACCATTAGCAGTAGTCTTCTTCAGTCAGCCGTGTTCGCCGTAAAAACTATGAGACTTGTTTTAAGTTTGAGGGTACACAAATCAAAATCATAACACGAAAATTAAACTCGCGTACGTAAATAAATTACAATTAAATTGGTTGCGTGCTATGGATTTTTTGTTTTTTTGTAAAACCTATCGCATCGTGTTGTGTCCATTATATACGAGTATATTATTAACACGAGTGTATATTTTTTCCATACTACTTTTTGACATTTCTTGCGGCTTCTTCTGAACCAAATGCTTTTATTTTCTTTGTTACTTTGTACACACCTCAAAAAAAACCCTAAATAAAGCCGGGAGGATGACATTGTATATACAATAACCCTTACAACTTATATAATACTCCATAATAAAGATAAGCTCTGAACACGGATGTTTTTATTTTAATTTATAATTTTCATATACGAATTTCAAATTTACGAATATTAATTATTTCGTCCAAAACGTATATATAACGTATTATACTAAATCGATCGGATGACTAACCACCGTCGAATAAATAATAATATAAACCTCATCCGTGTGAACTATTTCATTATAGAGTTTCATCAATCAAATACTACTGCGGCGGAAAATAAAATATAGATGGATATACGCTCGCACACGCGCGCGCACACATACACACACACACACGTATAATATAATATATAATTTCAACATTCCCTCCAATATATACAGACGCCACACTGTTCTATAATATGGGGTTCAACACGTGCACGTGTACGAATAATAATTATTATTAATAGTATAGGTATACATAAAAATAATAATATGAAGACGAGCTTATATTATATAGGTGTCTTTCACGGAAAAAAAAAATTACATCTGCTAAATTCGGACAGTTTTTTTTTTTTATCCAGGGGAGAAACAAAAAAAATACAAATATCACGCTTTCGGGCGGGAGTTTAATAATAATAATTCTACAAATACCTATGCCTTTATTATAATACCAAACACGCTTTCAAGTTCACTATATAATATGACCCGTTACCCGTATTATCATTTATTACACTTACGTTTTTTAATCGTCAGTATATATATAAAGTTATTAAAATTGTTTCACGTATACACGACTCTCTATATTTATTACTGAACGATATCGATTGGTCTTAAATCCGGTGAAGTTTTATAACAATATTTCTTCCCTGTTTCCTCTCATTATTATTCGTTTGGGTACATTAAATATTCCACGACGTACATACGAGTATTTACAGATAGAAAAATCAAATAAAGATATTATTATATAGTATACGAGTTATTTTTTAAATTTTCTAGTAAATTAAAAAAAAAATAAAAAAAAAAAAAACTCGTGCAGAAGTACACAAACTATATAATATTATAATATACATCTATATTATAATAGATATACGCGATGGAAATATACGAGAAGAGAAACAAAAGCGAAAGTCGTTTAAATATATATAAATTTCCAAGTTCACGATGAGACTCCTCTTATTCGAATGCGGCAATTGTCGCGTTTAAATTTAAAATAATATAATGCGGATTGCTATTCCGCATTCGAGATGAGACAAGTTTCTTCTAACGACGACGACGGAATCTTTGTTTAACTTTTTTACATTTTTTTTTTTTTTTTTTTTAAATTCTACTCGGTTTGTCGCTAGGTAATTGAAAAAAAAACAATATATATATATATATATACGTATGTAAAACATTTGCAGCTGTTCGATAAAATAAATTATCATTTTCGAAAAAAGATGTGGCCGGCGCGTATATAATATTATCTTGTATACTGTTGTATAGATTTAAAAGCCGTATAAATCAAGTACCTAGATCTAAGACTATCCATATAAAATGAAAAATACAATATTTTTTCAAATATTACTTTGATATTAAACTATATTACCGCGTGGCGTATATTATACAGGTATTCTATACGAAACGCTGACTTTTCGTTTCCGTAAAAGAGTGCAGAGTCGACGAAGTGAAGTGTAAGAAAAAAAAACTTGCAAGAAAATAATAATATTATAGCAGAACAAAATGTTCGTGTCATTGTCCTGCAACTGTGCATCAGCAGCGGCAGTTAGGTGATGTACTGACCACTATATATTTATATTGCTATTATAGACATACGATGATACAGTAGGTAAAGTAGGCTAAATTATATATTGTTAAATAGCGTTTAAGATGAAACGGAAAAAATAAAAATAAAACTCACGGTCCAATGACTGGGCAAGCACAAAACATCGGAAGAAAACAAATGTAGTTGCAAATATATATACTATTATATACGAGATGCACGTCTACAGGGTACACGGAGAAAACCGTTATGGATATCGGATTTTATATATTATATTACAGTGATAATGCAAAAGTCCGTACGATGCAAAAATGATGATAGTGCCTATCTACGTTTAATAGATTTCCGTGATAATCGGTATAATCGTTCGTACCTGCAGCAGTATAATATAACTCGAGAGATGTTTCCTATTTTATATTGTACATGATAATATTAAATTTCATATTTTTATTACAACGCGTATATTACAGAGTTACCTATATAAAAAGTGGGGAGTTTTTTAATTTAAAAATTGAACAAATCGATAACGATATTTGATTAAATTAAATATATATATAATTTTTTTTTTCAAGTACAAACAAGTCGACAGTGTGTGATAGTATTGCAATCGCGATAGTCTCGAAATCCACTATTGTGACGGTATGTTGCGTAAACAGGACGATATAACAATATTTAACTATCGTGTTATCACACTATGTCTCTATCGTGCGTTAATAACTATACTATCACAGTTATACTATATCGAGGGCGATAGTAACTATCATAAGGTGTGCGAAGCGCATAATACCAACGTTCTATTTTATTGTCGCAGTGACGGCACTTTCACACAAATATTTCTATCTAAATTCTGCACTATCTAGAACGGTCATGCAATCATTTTCCTATATATACTGTCATCACGAGGACGTCACTCGCGCGACGTTTAAAATATATCGCGTATTACCGCGTCAGCAACTATCGCGGTTATCTGACTATCAGCGTGTGGACCGCGGGACTATATAGGATAATAATGTACGATAACTTTTGATATGTCTATCGCGGGGTGGGGTATGTCGGGGAGGGGGGATTGATGTTTTCAAACTATAAGTGTACGAAATAATAACCGCCAACAGTTGTTTAACAACAACACTCGCCCGTACAATCATTAAACTACGGTCGGTATATATGGTAAAGAGTAATAATATTATAAAATATGATATCGCATTTTGTTTTACATATTCGAAATGGTCATCAGCCGAATGATGTCTAGGCCGTACGACGAACACGGAATACATTATACATTATACTTGTACGCGCGTCAACATCTGCAGCTGTTGTCATAAAGTTTTAAATTATTCTTCTACATGCTATTTTTGTTTAGTTGAATTTACATTTTAACGATTCCGGAGTTCAAAATATACATATGTATACGTATAATGTAATCCAATCGATTTCTTACGATTATTTACAACGAGAGTATAGAAAGAATCGAGTTTGATTGCAGTACAAATTTGTTTACTTTTTAGACGTTTCGACGGTTTGTTGTTCGCTCTCGACATGCAAATACCTACGTACAATAAATCGAATGCTGCTTCTGGCAGTGTTCACTTCCCTCGTGATACTATAAAAAAAAACAAAAAATCCACGGAAGAAGTGAAAACGTTTTTCCCCTCCCTCCGGATTCGGATTCGGCGAATTCTGTTTTCGATCAAGTTCCGTACGTGAGCTCCAGACCAAAGGCGGCCACCAGTGGACGGTACTATATTGGAATATTTAAAGTTATAGGGTTTTTATGATTTGTGTTTTCTGAAGACTGACCCGATCCCGATAAACTGGATGCTGACCCGAGATATTAAAAAGAACTATTCGATTTATGTATACGGATTTTGTTTTTTTATTTATCAGTTCTATTGTTTATTTCGAAACAATAAACTCGAAAAGTTAAAACGTACGTTGTATATACACATTGTACCTATTATGTACGCAGATCGCGTTTCCATTACTATGCATAGAAAATAAAATTCAAACATAATAAAGATTATAAAAACAAATAATAATAATATTTATTGCCATACACATTAAAAAATATCGATCGGTCGGAAATTATCTCTTTATAATATTATGCCGACAGAAATATAATATGATCGGTTCAAAGAAGGATTACGCCGACGGACGATAGGGTAGATGGGTATACTAAATAATCGACATTTTAATCTAATTAAATGAACTATATTGACCAATATTAACAATAATAATAATAATAATAATAATAATCGATTTTGCTTATTAAAATATTATATCATATTATATAATATCACACAAAAGGCCGATATCACTAATACATGTGCAACTATTTTAGAACGAAAGTTAAAAGGAATAGGATAATATCCAAAATAATTTAATTTATATCCGACAAACCGTTGCTAACGAAAAACGATTCAGAGCAGAGTATTATTAGTCGTACATTCGTCCCATTATTGTTGCCGAGGTTAGGAGTCTGCAGAAATCGATTAAAGTTATGAAAACAAAAAAGTGACTAGTTTTTTCCATGTTAATTGAGAAAACTACAAGGGGAAAAAAATGACCACTTCGATACATCGACTAGATCAAAAACGATACGACCGAATTCTCCTATAAAACGTTTGGTTTTTGCGAGATTTCTGGTAGAAAAGTTGTTTACATCAGGGCACAAAAAACAAAATAAAATACAATAATATATCATATAATTAACACCGATTTTAGAACGTAAAAGACTAATGATTATATATAAAATCAACGGTAAATGAATACACTAGTACAACATTAATCGTTGTTACTATTGCTTCGTTCAGAATCTAATGTACGGTGAAAATTACACGATATTCTAATATTATTATTATATTCCGAGTGTACTTATAAATATAAACGCACGTGCACACGTGAAAAGTTTTCTAACGGAAATGTCGGTTCTCTGATAAAAATTGCATAATATAACGCATACCAGCGAGGCTCCACAAAGTGTGTATATATAATTAAACGAAATTCTAGAGAGAAATAATAATATAATTTCTCGGGTAAACGAGTGGGCGATAGTTATATATTTAAATTACCTTTACAATTATAAATATTTCAAAGGTTTTAGCGCACAAAACCGAATATATGCGGATGTGTGTGTATGTGTGTGCGCGTGTGTGTGTGTAAATATATATATTATACGAATGAGACTATATTATTATAACGTATATAAAGCATTTTATAGGATGAGAAAGAGCAGTGAACATACACTAAAAGAGCGGAGAGAGAAAACGAGAGGGGAAGTAAAAAAAAAAAATATATTTTCGTCAACAACAAAACGATAGCGTTAAGCTTTCAGGAAAAGAATAAAAAAAAAAACTTTGAATACAGAATATATAATAATATGCATTTATAACAATTTGATAAAAATGAATTTTGCGGGAAGAATCGACGAGTATTATATTATGCGCGGTGATAGATAATTTCGATTTTAAGTATTATACGTCATTATGCATCGAAATTGAGATCAATTATTATTTTTAGTACGATGATTTATTTAGTTGCGGGGGCATGCGATTTTTAATGAAATCTGAAAAATATTACAATAACACTTACACTATAGCTGCGTAAGTAAATCGTTTTCGATTTAGCGAAGTAATTATTGTTATTAGCGGACTTGCGTATAGAACGCGTTTTTCGCTTAAAAAATATTTATTACGTACGGTGTAATCGTAATTGAATTTGTTAAGATTTTTCGTACGAGTGGGGAAAAAAAACGTTCCGAAATATATTATATTACACTACAGGTACTACTACGAGATACATTGTAGGGAGGGTATTGACTGCTGCGATCGCGATCTCGTTCGGTGTGTAAGCTATTACGGATTTATTAAAAGGAGAGAAGTAAAAAAAAAAAAGGAAAAAAAATAATAATGGCGTAGTATTGGCGTTTTTCGTTGCTCCGGATAAACCGGTTGTTTTCGCCGGAGGACTGCCGCTGCGTGTGCCACTTACGAGTTTTTATTTCTGGTTTTTTTTTTTTTTTTTTTATATATACATATAAGTACCTACCCGTGTTTGTCCCAAATTTACATACTCACAACACCGGTTGCACAAGATTGTCAAATATGTATATGTGTGTGCAGCACTGTGCGTACGCAGCATTTACCTGAAACGACATAAAAAAAAACATATAATCAATATAAAATTTGGAAAGTTACGCGGGGCGAAAAAAATAAATATTAGGTGTACGAAAACGTGAAGTAATATAATATAATATATATAAATGAAATTACGGTTTATTATTCGAAATGCGACGATAATCTGAGTTTGCGATCCCTTTGGCCTTTAATAAAAATCCAAAAAATCCAAAAATAAAAATCGCGTGCTTTCTTATTATTATTTTCGTATATATATTTTTATATTATACAAACATAAAAAATAATTATTTTATATTCATTCGAAACATAATATATACATATACCTATATATAGGTACGTAAAGAAGTAATGAAAAACGGGGTTAGTGAAATAAAGCAAAAAAAAAAAAGAAGGGCTTTGCGTGCTAAATAGTTTGATTATTATTACTTTTTTTTCCCCGTAAAAAAAATGAACCCTTATATAGCAGTCGTCGAGGGGTAGGTACACGTCGAACTTCACACGTAGTAAAAAAAAATTGTTTATCGTCCGCAGGAGTCGTTAGTATAAATTTCGCAAAAATATTGTAATAATAAAAATATGCGGTCGTTTTTGACAATTTATGCGAAAATTTCATACGTTAAGCATTTCGGAATTCCAACGCTTTTAACAACCATTTAGAAGCACTGCAGCCGTATACGTGTAGTCTTACGGGGTTTTAAGATGATTTCTCATTTAAACGCAATTATATAAATTAATTTTCGAAAAAATACCGAATCGTTTAAAAATATTTGGAAAATTAAAGAAACACTTTAAAACTGGCGCTTTCACACGAATATTGTATAATTTATTGTTTATACCGATTATTTTCTATTAGGTATACCGTTAATAGTGAATACAATAATATTATATCGTCTATACAGCGGCGCCGACTGTCGTGGTATATCCGTTTACACTTGCATAACCGTCGGGAGGCGGGGGAGGTGTGTTATATATTATATCGGAGAAAAATTCCACGTACACGAATTTATACGATAATCGAATATTGTACAGTGATTTTTATGTTTTTTTTTTTCTTTTCTTATCACGATCTAGCCGATTTTCTCGGAGGGTTTTAAGTGGATCAATGCGCAAGAATCGTTTGAACTTAATCATTTTAAACCCGTTTTTGATTTTTTTTTTTTACCCCGTATCTAAAACGAGTAGGCGTATAATTTTGTTTTTCAAACAGCGACTCCCCTTTTCGACCACAGATTCGTATTGTATATAATGTTATAACGACATAGTCGCCGCCGTTCTGCGACCGTCAGAGTAATAACGCACGGAAAGTATAATAACACACACGGATACGTCCGAGCATAATATATTATTAACGTACGACGGGCGGAGGAGAGAGAGGGCGAGAGCGCGAAGGGACAAAATTATCGTTCGATTGAATCCCGGGTGTTTCGCGCGAAGGGGATACGCGACCTTTTTCGTCCCCCCCACCGAATGAGCCGTGATATTATAATTCGCGTTTGATCAATAATACTGCAGTTTATAATGCGCGCGTGATAGTAAAAAAAAAAAAAAAGATCATCGAACCGCGAAAAACGCGACATACTGCCTCCGGATTGTGTTACGGCGCACAGCGGTTTTTCGGATGTTCGTCGGGGGCGGTCGAAATCCGCGGCCAGATGGACCGCCCGTGCGAGGATCATAAGGGTCGCCGCCGCCGCGCGTTCGCTTCCCACGACACGCATCGGAAAGCACCGCCGCGCCCGGCGGTGCGGTGTAATTACGGGCACTTGTGCACTCGATAGCCGAACAAGTGCGAAATAATAAGGGGACGACGCGCGCGCGCGCGCCGCACCGACACCGGAATATCGGATACATTTACGCGCGCGCGGACGGCGTACGCGAGTCCAGTAGAATTTCGTGAATTTCCCGGGCGAGCCCCACGGGGCCGGAACGACTGTTACCACTATGTGCGGGTTTGCGGTCATCGACGCGATGTCGACGGGGCGACGGATTTCCCGCCGAAATAGGCCGCGTTTCCGCGGAAAACCGCGACGTAAAGCCCGGGAAACTCGCGGACAAAGTTCTCACGTTCCGCTGTATACACTACGCGCGCATTATTGTACATGGGTTCGCACGGCCGGGGCGGTTGAGAGAAGAAAAAAAAAACACAAACAAATCAAACGGCTTGTCTATATACAGTATTATAAGAACGAGACGATATCAAAGAAGGCGATGGAGGGGGGGGGGTTGAAAAACCTGCGCAGACCGGATCGTAGTCGACGTGACCGTATACGACGCGCGAGTGTTTGCCGTCGCGAATGGATAACCGTACGTAAATCGTATAATAATAATACGACACGCGTTACCTCCCACCCCTCGCCCGTTCCTCACTTATAAAAATCGAGTTACGAGCGCGCGGATTGATATTCGGACTCTCGCGGGGTGGGTTAGACTTTCCCATCGGATACCCGGCCGGCATCACACCCGTGATCACGCGGTCTACGCACGCGTCTTCATTCGATTATCGGTTTGGCGAAAAGCGTCGCGCGGCCGCTCCGGGCGCTATAATCCATTTACGTCCCCCGCCCCCATTCGAACATTTGTTCGGGTTTTTCTCGAGGGATTCGGATTTTCCCATAGATTTATTTTGTTGGGGTTTTTTTTTTTTTTATCGCTCCGATAGCCCGGCGCACAACAAGTGACAGCAGATGCCCGCGGTTTTTTACGGGCACACGTGTTTTTGCCGCGCGCCCGCGAGTAACGGCCGACGAAAATACACCGCGACTCGCGGTGCCGGGAAAAATTCGCGCGCCGTTTCGTAGACATTAATAGAAACGCAGTGCCCGCTCGGTCTCGTAAATAATATATGTTTTTTTTTTCTTTAAAACCGTTCGATAAGAAGACGAGTTACACAATATAAGCCTCGAGGTTCAAATCTGAAAAATACGACCGGCCTGCTGCTTGGGTCGAAACGTTTTTTTTCCGCCCTATTTATTATTTTAATTTTATTCTACGCGTACGTACGATGCATTGTGTACATACCGTCGATAACCTAACCCGGCCCTCTCGTATATATATTTTAAACAAATAAAAACTCGGAAGTGTCGCCGTCGTAAAACAACAATTTGTCTAGCTTAAGTGCTGACACACGGACACAAGTCTCGGCGGCGGGTTGACAGCTGGTCTTCGAAATGCCCGGGTATACTTCTTTAAGCACACACACACCCGAGAAAAACCCACTTTGATTCATTGTCGTACTCCTCTGTCACTAGCTCCTCTCCTCTTTTAGGTAGCTTTCACTACTCTAAAGGTAACGGCGTTTCCTCCCTCCCAGTATTTTTTTTTTGTTTTTTTTTTTTATTCGCAATTCAAATAGAATACTTAATTAGACGAACAAATAATGATTATCATTCGTCACACTGGCTGCAGTATATACATAATATATTACATACAATAATAATATAAACATCGCTCGGGTCGTTCGTATAGTTATAACAGCACAGCTGCAGCAGCAGGTATTCACTTATATTTACAAATTATTATTATTGTTATTTTGTTTTGTTGTCAGTTGTTACTTATTTACGTAGGACGAATACTACGCGCGTAGGACGCGTACCTATATACGAGGAGTTTTTGTTGTCATGCAGATTTGAACGCGACAGGTGAATTAATGCCCACTTAACAGCGGTGCGCGCGTGCACCAAGACTGCACCGAGGTATTCGCGGCCGTACAGATAACAATGGACCGTTTTAGCATCACGACTTTTTTTTTGTTTTTCAAGAAAACAATAATAAAATATAGCACTACCGTAATTTTGTTTGTTTTCGATTCGTAGGCAGGTATTTATTATTATTCTACAAACCACGTTGAACGGCTGCTGACACACTGCAAGTCCTCTCATTTTTATAATAATAATATGTAGAAATCTTTCAGACAATGGGAATAAATAAGTTTTGAATAAAAAAAAAAAAAATTTAAAAACAGCAAAATTAATTAAGAGTTTATTGCGACATGCGAAAATGAAAATTTGGCGACGTACACGCGTCCGGGCTGTCAAGGTTGGTATTAGACGAAAAAACCGTTCCACTTTCACACGTTTAGTGATGATAATATTAGATAGATTTTTTTAAAAAAGATATATTCCGGTATTTCCGATTTAAAATATTATATGATCACCGCGGAATCATTTTATTTTATTTTGTTCGATACATATATTTTATAGAGTGTTAATAAATATTATGTAAATCAATCAATTTAATATTACATCTTTGGTCCCGGGGAAGAGGGCTTAAATTGTTTTGCATTGTTCTCGTATGCAATTTTTGTCTAAACGGCGTGGCGTAGCGAATGATTTGTATTATATCTCTATACATCAGCTAACACACGAGTTACAGCGAAAATTAAAACACATCGAGTCGTTACGGTGTACTTTTGTCTTTTTGTATGAGAAATATTTAACTCTCGATCGTAGCGATTTTCGAAATTCGCTCGTATTGAAAACTATATATAAAAAAAAAATAAAATATTTATTCGATCCCCTCTTTTCCGGTGACCCCCTCCCCCCCTCCCGAAAAAAAAAGACTTACACAGCGTTGAAAAATCGAAACAAACCCATAAACGTACCGTCCCGAGTGCGCATCACGCGCGGTGTTATCCGCGGAGAGTTTACTTAAGTCGCGAACCGTTCTAGGGGAATAATGGGACGCGTTATTATTAATACTATTATAAAGGCAGGCACCTTTATCGACGACGACGACGAGCCGCACATATATTTTCGCGCGTGCCCCGGCACGAAGAGAATGCTCGCGCGCGCGCGTTAATGGGCTAAATACCGCACCGGCGGTATATACGTATAGGTACGTATCCTTGTCAATGCGGTGATTTATATAAACGGACCCTTTTCGCAAAGGCCACGCATATTTGCCCTGACGCGCGCCCGTAAATCCGTCAAATTCAAAACGCGTAAACCCTTTCTTTCTCTGCAGTCTGCGTAAAAAGAAAAAAAAAACCGAGTGAATTTCGTTTTGTTTTTAAAAGTCCTAAAGCGATGACGATGAGATACGCTTTTTTTAAAAAAAAAAACCCTGGCGCAATTAACGACGATGTTTTGAACAGGGGAAAAAAATAACGAAACTATATGTACGCTCTTCCAGACTGTATCGGCAGATACAGGTATAAATATATTAAAATATTAGAAATATATTAACACAGATAGTTGAAAAAAGAAAATCGTGTTGTAAACGCGCACATATAATATTTCGAACTTGTACGGCGTAAAAAAAACCATTTCGTTGCGTCTAATTATGTAGGGTGATTTTTTTTTTTATCATGAACCAGAAATTATCTCAGAGGATTTTAAGTGAATGTGATTTTTGTTGTACCGGAGGAATAGGAAAGGGTTATAAATAGGCAATTTATTACCCTTTCCTACTTTTCCGGTCTTAACTTTAAACTGTTATAACTCATAAACGGCAATTCTGATATTAGTGTTATGCCAACATTTCTAGAAAAATATTTTCTATACAAATCTGTGTTCAAAAAGGGAGTTACTATTTGAAAATCAAAAGTATATACTTATTTAATGTACATGGAATAACGGTAAAAAATTAAAAATGATTTTTTAAAAATAAAGCTTAAACGATTCTATAATGATTAGAAAAAACAGAAATCAAATCTAATTAAAATCCTCTGAAATAATTGCTGGTTCATGATAAAAAAAAAATCACCCCGTATAATACAGCGGTCGGCCAAAAAAAAAAAAAATATAAACCTACGAAAAAGTTCAAAAGCTCTTATATTTTATACAATAATATACAGCGGTATCTACTTAATTAAAACGTACAGTTGAAGTATTTTTCTGCGCCGAATTTAATTTTAAGATGATTTCATGAAGCGGTTGTCAGGAAAACCGCGAAATATAATAATATCGCGTAATGAATAAATCACGGACTGAAAAATATTATACGCTTCCTTCTATATCAACACCACAACAACACCCTGTAGTTAATGATTTGTCCGCCGTTCTCTAATTAAGAGAAACGGGATTTATATTTTTAATGAAGATAAACAATTCGGGCTTTTAATTCGGAAGGAGAACGGGAAATTTCCACGCCTTTAAAACACCTGATGATGGTATTATGTATTATTCTCTGTTCCGTCATATTTGCAGGTATACACGTATTTGCAGTATTCTAAAGGAGTCGAAACAATTTTTTTCCATTCCACAGCAACTACCGGCGATGCTGGTATACTGTAGCAGACTTATTCTCAACGAACCGTTTAAAAAGTACAAATTATTATTTTTTAATAGAATGTGGGGGAGGGTTAATGTTTAAGAAAAGGAACGTTTTTTTTTATATTTTTCTTATTAAATACACATTATATACGGGAAAAACTTTCTGTAAGTAAACAGTGTAAACGTATTATAGAAATGTTCGGCTAGATTTTTAAAAAATAATTAAATTTTGCCAAACTTGAACATTTAATATTTATCAAATGTATAATAATTTCGGTATAGAAAACCGTTGTTATTCGTTATACACGTGTACATTATATACTTGTGGCGAATATTATTATTATTATTATTATTATTAAACTACGAACATTACACGGAGTTAAAGGTTAAACGAAAACCTTTGTCGCTCGTAAAGAATCGCTAGAAAAGCTTACGATATTGGATTATATACGTTGCGCGCTATTGTGGCGATACGACGTCATTAAAAGGAGCGAAGTATATGAGGGGAGGGTGTTCAAAAGGATGCGAAAAAAAAAATTAAATAATAAAATAACGATAAACTTTTGTACAAGTTTTCAACGCATTATGACGCGTATAAAGAGTATTATAATTGAATATTATTACGGGTAATCGTTTTCCGATGAAAAGTTAAAAATTGCATATAATACACGACGATACCTAAATAGGTAAGTGTAATATACCTATTACCTATACATTGTACATACCGATGAGAGAGTGGTCAACCGCGTAATGCGCGCCGATTGGTTGACCCGGTTATCACCATTATCTATATCACATATGGACCGCCATCATATTGTATCCTACATTAAACGTACATCATACGTATAAGTTTATAAATAATTCTATGAGATGGGGGGCCCTATATAAACCGGGAATTTGCCTGCGAATATTAATCAATATGGTTCCCAGTCTAACAATGGGGATCGAGCGACAACCTGTGTCGGACTTTCAATCGAAAACAAACTCGGCCAGTGGCGCCGAACCGCGTGTTTAAGGCCAGACATTTTCCTGACTTCTTTTGAAAGATTAAGTATAGGGATGCTTCATTTTAGGCCAAGGTTTGGTTGTCAAACCGAATGAATACTTCATTAAAAAAAAATAAAAATCTACTCCAACCATAATTTTGCACAAAAAATGGGCTGTATTTAGATACTGGGCGGCCTCTTGAAATTATTTCGCCTGACTACGTTTGCAGGACTTCGGCGCCACTACAAGCTCCGGTTTGTTTGGGGAGAAAAGTGTGACGTGAAAGCCGTCTATATACTTTGCGAATCAACAAAAATATTTTAAAAACCGACGGTTA
The DNA here is from genome assembly GCA_902439185.1 of Cinara cedri. Classification (NCBI taxonomy): domain Eukaryota; kingdom Metazoa; phylum Arthropoda; class Insecta; order Hemiptera; family Aphididae; genus Cinara; species Cinara cedri. Next base: position 221,114 of record CABPRJ010000973.1, on the reverse strand, counting down.
TAATAAGTAGTTTGTTTTATTGCGTTGTATACGTCATGCACGTTCTATACGGTATTACCCGAATTACCATTGATATTTCAAAGCGTTTCGCGACAAATAAACGAATTTTTCATTAACATATTACGCGTTTTGCGTAAGCCGAATTGCATTCGATTAGATTAGATTTCGTTAAGCAAACGTAATTTTTTTTTTAGTAGTGTCAAACATTTCGGAAGCTAAAAGATCGCGTTGTACCTTTTAAAATACTGTACGCTCGGACATGTAGGTCAGTGGAAAACTGTAATATAGTGCTATAAACTATATTATAATGGATTTTGAAAAAAAAAAAATGCGGAATAATTTTTAAAATTATGTGCGCAATATAGGTACAAATATCGCGTTATGGTTTTTCGGCGACCCTATTATACTGTGCAAGTAGTGTATATGTACAAAAAAAAATTCGTCTTTTTTTACATGCGGTGGATATTAAATTGGTCGGTGTAAAAACGGTCGGTCGCTGGGCGAAACGTAAAAACGGTCCGAACGCCGAAAAGTGGCACGGCGGACCCCCGGAGGCAGTGATATCGTCGGTATGCGGCACGCACATACGCGCCGCATATGAGAGGCCGAGAGAAAGAAAGCGCGATCGTTTATTTTTCCATCACAATGCGGAATACATTATACGTTTAGTCGATTATAATGATAATAATGATAATAATAATATACGCGTAAAAATATCGTCACACCTTTGAGGTTTTTCTTTATACACGTGCACCCTGTACTAATAATAATATGAAAAATGCCAATAAAAATACTTGACAAATTCTCTTAAAAAAAAAAAAAAAAACTACACGGCGCGGTGTACACAAAAGAAAGAGCAGCCGCCGGTTCGCACGGCACTTGAACCGTACAAATCGATATACAGAAATAGGTATATATGCACATGGCCAGGAGCAGGAGATGAAGAAAAGGAGGAGGAGGAGGAGGAGGAGGATTTCGAATTATTACTACACTACAAGATGCGCGCAGCATGGGGTGATGGTGTACGCCCAGGTATGAAATTCGTAGGGATTTCAATGATGGTATAAAGGCGCTCTTTTGATATTTTACAGACGATTGGTCGCAGACATCGTTGCAATAACGCAGCGCTGCAATAATAAAATAACGTTTGTCGGGCGCGCGAGACATTAATAGCAATTGATTATCAAATTTACAATATTCTACCCCCCGAAGGGACGTATTATAAGTACCTATACTTTGGACGAACAAAAAAAAACGCAATAAATTTGTATACCTATACATACCTATAACACGCTATATAATAAATCTATTTGAGTGGAAAACGACACATGCTATATAAAATAATATACAACCTCGGGGAAGAAAAAACCACGTATAATATGTGCGCGGTAAAAGTAGATAAAACGGCATAAGGGGAAAAAATTATTTTGTTTCTCCGCGGTACGCGAATACACCGATGATGTATACGAAAAATGCCAAAAACTGTACACCGTTGAAATTATTATACTTAAAAACCGTTTAAATGGCTGTTTTTAAAAAATATACACGCGCCGTGCCCGCCTATTGTATATGCGATGAATTAAGAGTACTTTTAATATTTTGTAATTCTCTTTATTCGTCGTAAAAAAAAAAAAAGACGTAAAATTAAATATATAAGGGTTTGTAAAAGGAAAATTAATAATCGATTCGAGAACAATGCACACACCTAAACACTTTTGTTTCATCGCCCTACATTTTTTTTTCGCATAGAAAATAATAATATATCGTTAAAAACGCGTATAATAGAAATAAAAAAAATAGGGTCTACTATATTTACGACTAAACGGGGAACCGTTAACGGTCATAGTACCTATACGCATAACATATATTATAATACCTACTCGACAAATTCGTTTCGGAAAGAGATTTCGATTTTCGATAATACTATATAACGTCGTATAAAGAACGGAAGAAATTGAAAAAAAAAAACTCGAGTACTTACCGCCCCTTACCCTCCCACCACTAAAGAAAATAGGCGTTTCGTATAAAAGCGTATTATAATCGCGACGAAAATAATAATCGTATGTATAAAAATGCATCTGCTCCACGCGTGGCCGTTGTTGTGTATAACGATTATTGGGGGTAAGGTTACTACCTATATAATATGTCCACTGCAGTGGCGGGCCAGAATCCGTGATACCCGTCGACGACGAGCATATTATAGAAAACGCGTATAGCTATTGTTGTTATGAGGCGAATAAGAAAATTACTCGGGTCAACATTGTATGTGATGTATGTATGTGTGTGTGTGTGTGTGCGTAAAGAATAAGTGGGGCGGCGAAGGATTTTTTTCCCCGTTTTTTTTTTCTTTCTTTCTTTTCCATCGTCTTCTTTTGAAGTTCTGTGCACGGGCCCGGGCAACACACACTGGACACACAAAGAAATCAAATTTCCACACCCCACGTGCAGCGCGGCATAATATTATACCTATGCGTATACGTATACGTATACGACGAGTATAATGTCGAGATCGATTCTCGGGGGTTCACACTTCAATGACTGCGACGGCTATTGAACGAACGCGTAGTTATTATTATTATTGAAAAATAAAAATATTCCAAAATTCGGTACGCACCACTCGAGAAGTGCAGGCCTGATTATATTATTGGGTATATATATACCCACTGCGGCGTGCGCGTCAAATTTTAATGACAGCCCAAAGGGAAGTTTTATTCCGCAGCTGCTCCGCAATAATGTTCGGGGCGGCCATTTCCCCCCCCCCAAAAAAAAATCAGTGTTTCGGAACAAATCGTACGTATATTATATGGCCGATTTTAATTTCTACGGACGGGACCGAGTGAGAGACTTCAAACGAAAACACATTTTCGCGCGTATAGGTACGTAGTGCATAAGTATAGAATTGTACGTTATCTCGCGTATATACAATAGTGTACGCATATTTCATTTGTTTTGCAGTCGCTATATTTACAGAGTATACGCGGCGGGGTTCGTGACGGTAAAACTTAATAAACGCTACAGTGTACACAATAATAAAAAATAATAATGTGTAGAAAATGTTTGAACAATGTACGCGTATCGGCGAAAACCGTACAGCGCAAATCAGTTTTGACGACGCGTGTTAGATGCGCGAAATAAATAAATAAATATACATGTATATAATACATGCGTATATATAAGTACTGTAGTACGCATATTACGTGCAAGTTGATACGTATAACGAAAAACGGCGAATTTATGTATACTTATCGTGTGTTTTACGCGAACGCGTTAACATTTTTCTCCCCTCTCTCCCACCCAAAAGAGAATCGTAAAACATATACGAGGGGCGTTGATAGGAATAAAAAAAAAAAAAAAATCTTCGTTGACGAATGAATTTTTACTGAAACGCTATACACATTATAATGTACAAAATCCACTAAAACGACGTATGAATTATTAGGTACTCGTGTACGTTTTATTAATAACGAATATCGTGACGATAAATCGCGTCGCGAACAAAAATAAAAACCATCGCGAGTGTTGCTCGTTGAACACGATGGCGATAAGGAGGGGGGAGGGGCAAAACGTTTTTTTAGAAACCAAGGGGGGGGGGGAAGAACCGATAATACTTTGAGTGCATTTCGTAGGATTTTTATCGAAAAAGCGACACGGTGACCGTCTCCCCCCAAAATTTGTAAAATCGTTACGCGTATTTCGCTCCGGGAATCGAATGTATTATTATATTGCGCGTGTTACGAGATAAATACGACCGGATCGGACGATATTTTATTCGAACTATACGCTGCACACTGTTATGATCGTCGCGGACTTTTTAATTTTTAATACATTATTGACAGTTTCCTCGACCTTCGAGTAGGGGGGGGTGGGTGAACCAGTAATAATACGCGTTGCGCGCGCTCGTATTGTCATTAAAAGTATAACGTAATATTATTTTTTATTGTAATTTTTTTCTTTTTAAATGTATTACAATACGCGGCACACGACACGACGACGAACGCCGAACCGGGGCGCGGTCGACAACACTCTGCGGGCGTATATTTATAAGGCGCGCCCCGACGCTGCTGCCGCCGCCGATCTGAACTCTTGACCGGGCGCGGTAGCGCGAAAACTGGTTCACGACCACGATTTTATTATATCGCGACCAAACGTGTTTTTCAGTACTGCATACGAGTATACTCGGCGTGCGCACGCCGGGATATAAAATCCGATATAATACTTGTTACACACGGGTAGAGGAGGTACATATACCTATACGCTGCCGGGTCGGTTTAATTTACTTGTTTGCGGAAGGCGGAGGTCGGAGAGAGAAAAAAAAAAAATACAATCGGCGGCGGCATTATTTCGATATCGTACGGGGCGGGTGATTATTATTAAAGTCTCGATCGAACGCTAATTCGTCGTACGCGCGAAAAAAAACCAACGAAATTCCGATAAGGGGGGGGGGGATTCGTCGCCCACGAGAGTGCCGCCGCCCCGGACGAATCGGACCGCGTTATCCGGAAAAACTGTTTTCTGAGGAATGACATAAAAAAAAAAAAAAAACAACCGAACAACCTGATAGTAGTAAAACTATAATAATAGCTGGCGAGCGAACCGGCGAACGTGTTTTCGACTGTGTACAAGTACGCGCGTGCGCACGCCGTGCCGTTAAACTCCGGAAGATAATACACTGCAGCAGCGCCACGAAGTCGGTTTAATTTACTGTTGTGGGAGGCGGTCGGAAAAAAACTAAATAAAAAAAAAAAAAGAAAAAGAACGGTCTGTGTAGGACTGTGTATACAGAGTGGGTGGTTCGATCGTACGCGACGATTGATCGTTGAAAACGGGAAGCGATTCTGAACACAGAATGGTTTCCTTGGAGCGATCGCGCTGTAACAAAATTGCGCAGAAGCAACTGATCGACCGCACATTGAATATCACATTTGCGACATTAGCGTGTTAGGATATTGTACGCTAAGGCGATGTTTTTTTTTTTTTTATCGTACGAACCGAATTGAAAATTCTTTATTTTTTTTTTTATCTCAATATACGAGGCGATTTCCGAAAATCTTACTATCGCAGTATTTCGAACGTCGGGTACCGTTTATCGTACACCCGCATTACTGTGGGTTACTCGGATATACTCGAAGGTATCGTATAGGTTACAGTATATTATGCGCATCATAACGGTACAATTATTAATAATATGAACATTTTCACTCGATAATTTCGTGAAAAAAATCACCCTGTACATTTATATGGATTTATAATGATTACAGTAAGCGCTTCAAACAGACTGCGCGGATAGTTACTCGTATATTATTATTATTATTTTGTAATCTAAACCACGCATACAACTTTGGAACGCCTACCGAACACCTACTGTAGGAAAAAAAATATATGCATTATGGGTGGCAACATCATCGCGACGGCAATCGCGACCATATTATGAAATTCAGTTTTTAGCAAGAGGAAACTGCTGCACACTGTTTCCAAGTGCCAGCGTATAACGACGACTGCTGCGGGAAGTGTGTGTATTGGGTGAGGGGGGGAGGTGTAATTGTTTTGCGTGTTTTTTTTCACGGCCAACGCGATTTGTTTGAAACAATATGACCTTAATGATAAAAACAATTATTCTTATAGGAGAATATTTGACTGAACGGAATATGAAAGCATCGCACCGCTCGTTATTGTTAACACTATACAACAAGTATACGTATAGATTGTTTTATTTATAAATGTTTCACGTTTTTACTTATTGGTATTTGTTTAAACACGAAATCACGTTGCCGACGACGACGACAACGACGGAGGAACCGAATGCGTTTTACATATTATTATTATTATTATTATTATTTCACTCTTCGAGGCTTCTTTTGTATGAGTATGCGTGTAACATAATATATAATCGGTATTTGTTTACGAATAATCGTTCGATATGAAAACGGCTACAGATTCGAAAAAAAAAAAAACAGTTTCGAATGTATAAACAATAAACATGTACGAGTGGAATATTATACAGTTTACGTTTTAGTAGAATAATCATTTTTCGTTTTACATGATATTATATAAAAAGCCACCAAGTGTATACAATATAATATTATGGATGTTTAAAAAAAAAAAAAAAGAAGATTAACAACCAAAAACTGATGTGTCATTATTGCGGTCAGCGTATTTTGAATTGATTTGTGATTAAAATCATAATACTATCTTCGATCCTACGCTCGCGGACAAATAATTTTTTCCGCAAACATTTGTTTGCCGTTGTCACGGGAAGTCGAGAACCGACCGTAAACTTTATTGGCGAGCGAGATGAAATCGAAAATTCGAAAAGACGAGAAGGAGCGTCTGTATACGATGGGTATAGGGGAAAAAATGAGTCGTCACTTTATTCCAAAACGGCGATATTGGTATCAAATCATAATTTGTATTGACTATACGATCGAACCGGCGAAACACCCAGATAAGTTGAGAGTATAATGAGCGCCGGAAGTTAAGATCAATAGGGGAAAAAAAAAACGGGCCGGTCAACTGATACCGAGAGAGGTGTTGGGTTAATAATGCGGCAGCATTATTGGCATTATTGTGTAATTGTTACTGCGTTTCGAAGTTTAACGTTCAACTAAATCCGAACGTATTTTTTTTTTTTTACTTTATAGAAACAAAACGAATTGTTACGCGTTTCGAAATAAACACGTTTTTTCTCGGATCGAGAAAACCACGTGACTTTTTCGGTTTTTCCCTATACTTTTTGTACGCGCCCGTCCGGTCGATTTCCTCCCCCCTCCCCCGAAAATCGCCCGCCGTCAGTGTCGCGGCGCGCATGCAATTTTGGATTTCGCCAGTGGCGGGCGCGGCGCGGTTCGAAACACGGCGTTGCCCAACTCCGGCCGGCGGCTACTACAATCCTTGGACTGGCGCCCGATGAAAAAAAAAGAAATAAAAAAAATATGTTACATATATATATATATAAATATATTTGTTATCATATACACGACCGTTTATATAATAATAATAATAATATTTCATGCGCGTACGGAGTTGGGCGTGTGTGCGGCGTATAATATTATAATATGGAAATAGAGCACTTTTTTTTTTTGCTTCTCTCTCTCTCTCTCTCTCTGGCGCGCTGCACTCGTCGCGCGATCTCGTTCGCCCGGCGCAAGCACAACTCTGTGTACGCGCGTTTCAATTGCTCAACTCGGTTTTGGTATCGTTCCAGAAGAAGGGAAAAAAAAATCCAAACGATAATTGGACTAATACACTGTTACATATTATCATTATTATTATTATTATTATTATTATTATTATTATTATTATTATACGTACACTGGCGCGCCGCTTTTTTGCATGAAGCCCGCCGACCGCCGACGGTCACGCGGGGTATACTGCGACTGTACAGCGCACTCAGTGTATTTATGCACAACCGGTGTTAATAATCACGTCCGATGACCCCCGCCGACTTAACAAGTGCATGTGCATTAAAATATTATTATAAGTATAAAATAACAATAATAATAACCTCGTAACCAAGATAACCCAGAAATCACAATGTGTCATCGTTATTTGATGTCAGATTTTTTTTATTTTATAAAAAACCTCCTAAAAATATGTATAAATAAGAACTCGTAAGAAAAACATCTAAAGAAAACTATAGATAATGGCTTTTCGCTATACTGAGAATTTAAAATACTTATCAGAAAAACGCATATCTATAGGTACCGAATGATAGGTACAAATTTGTTTATTAAATATATATGTGCACCGATAAAAAGAATATCAGAATATGCCTAGTTAATCTCTAAAGGTCTTAATATCCGGTATCCGGGAAAACAGAAATATATTAATCTTGAGTTTATAAAATATTAAACGACAAAAATAAATAATACCCAGAAGGAAAATTACGAGAGAAAAAAGTCTATTTCGAAAACGATTTAAAGCGAGCAACCGAACGTAATAATAATTCTATACAATATAATATTATACAGAAAACAATACTCGGATAACTTTTTTAAGAGCTTTGGCAAACAATAGGATTTAGCCAACTGGGTTAAGTTAAGTCGAATTATGATTTTTCGACGGGTATTAATGACGCGGTCCGGAAAATAATTGTACGTTTTTTTAACCGGAGTGATCGGAAAATGATAAAGAATTTGTTTCCCCTCCTATCGGTAACCGTCGTTGATGGAATAATATAAAACTATTGAAAAGATAAATGCCAGTTTAGTAGATATATTGAGTTTAAGAAGTATTTACGATTTATATATACGATAAACTTTTAGCAACTTCTCGGATATATTAACGACCGCGGGACAGACCCTATATAGGCCGATACGATTTTTTTTATTCATTAGGCAATCAATATTGTAAACCGGTCGGACGAATAAAATGGGGAAAAAATAAAATGATAATAATAATAACAATAATGCGTATAATAATGAATATTTGTGTGGTTTTTTTTTTTTTTCCTTTTTTTGTATTATCGTCCCGGAAAAGAGGAGAAAAATTATTATAAATATAAAATGTCTTAGTGGTTTTGACGACGACGGCTTCATTATTCCCCGTCAAAAGCTCCGGTCTTATCCTTTAAATATAAACTTTTATACGGCACTTTTAAGTTTTTCACCCTCTCGCTGTTTAGCACACCAATACTCGCGAAAGTCATTACACGATGTCCACCACCACTCTCATTCTCTCTCCCTGTCTTTCTCACACGCTCACTCATCACCTCGACTCTCTCGCGGATTGTCTTTCCGCGGGGATATTTTCAGGCATTTTATTTCCCGTCTAAACGCCACCAGAACTTTCATTATTGTGTTTACAACAGGGTCGTATATATATTCTAAAAAAAAAGAAAAAAATAATAATAATAAAAGCGGCTGCGCAACACGGATGTGTTCAGGTGCAGGCGACGGCGTTGTCGGCTTTTCCTTACATCGAAGAGGAGTTAAAAAATCATAATTTCGAAAATGTCACGACCCAGTCGCAAGACTTTCATGCCGCCGCCGCTGCAGAGTTTAAATAATAATAATGTGAATTATAGTACGAAAATGTCGAATTTGCATAATGAATTTTTGTAACGTAACAATATCTATCGGTGGGCGCGCGTGCAATGCGGCGATATTACATTATATTGTATTATATTTTCGGGAGAAATTATAAATTCAGAAAAATACGAAATAAAGAACGATAAAAATCTAAAAATACGACAGATTTAAATAACGAAAAAACATATAATATTACGTATTATGAAAGAAAGAAAAAAAAAAAAAACGTCCAAAGCGTATGTAGGTATGTACCTATTAAATTGAATAAAATATCGCGCGACGCGACCGAAACGACGACGGGACGATAATAATAAATGATAATGGCCGATTTTACATATTATTTATCATTATTATAAGGAGCCCCGAACCGGTTTATCTATTTAAATTTGTAGCGTTTCTATAATGGCGGCGAGGATATTCGCATTAGACTCCCGTGTACCCGGTGTTTAAATTCAATACTACGCAGTATAATAATAATAATAATAATATATTCCGGTACAGGTATACGCCGAGAAATATGTGAGCTTGTATATTATAATATTATATAAACCCGCATCCATCTCCCATTTTGTGTAATATTATTACACACATATATACATATTTAGAAGGTACACGCGTGTAAAGGGGGAATAATGTCTTTTGTTTTGTATACCGTGTAGTGTATATATATACGCTGCTCGCTGTTAATCCTGTTTGATATTCCTCGGTGTACACAGTCACATTTCTCAGGTTCTCCTCTCCGACCGGCATATTATAATAGTACAGGCGTGCGAGAGGGGCGAAAGATTTAAGTTGATATTATATTATTATTATCATTGTAGTCTGGTAGAGGTCACTTCCAGAGTCCGCGAAGTGCCTAGTACATACGTATATATACGTAGGTATACGTATTCGTCCTACGATCCGAGAGTTTTCCCCGATTATAATCTTATTATACTTGAAAAATAAGACGTAAAAAATGTTTTATATACTTACAGCTTAGTAAACTCATTGGTTTAAAGTTGAAAACAATGAAGTTTGATTTGATTTTTCAACGAGTTTTCTAAACGGAACAATATTTGTACGTCTCATTTTTCAAGTATAATAGGATTATAATCGGGAAAAACGAATCGTCATTCGTGTAAAAATGAACCGTTATTTTATTTTAACGAACCCATCAAACCTATTTATACAATTTTCAATTAAATACCCGATGATTATTGATCGCTTATCGATATAACACTGGTCGTTATCTCGGAGTGTATTGACTTTTTTTTTTAGATCAACACTTTTTTTTTTTTTTTTTTAAGAAACAAGCAGCTCTCTATAAAGTTGAGTACCCAATTTTTTTTTTTTTGTATTCTCACCCTTATGTTTAGCGGCGAAACCACTACCAGCACGTTTTGATTGGCATACGGTAAAAAAAAAAAATGTCATATAGGTATAGACGAGGTTAGGTTCCGCTTTTAAGTTTGTCGTTTTTGCGGCTAACGGGAGGATATTCGTCATTGTTCTTCTACCGGTATTATTCATTTTAAACTAATCTAACCGATGGCATATACGGTAACAAGTACGATATCATAACATCCCCCATGGGGGGGGGGCGTAGGGGGTGATGGTGATTTATAACAACGGCGTGTAACTCAATAACGCCGAGATCAGATAGCGCGGCAGTGCACGGCGATAATGCCGGTGTCGCGTATATTATAAGGAGTCGCGAAGCGTTGACACCCAATACCGTGAGACGACAAAAATACTGCCCAGAGCGCCCGTATTAAATATTATTATGATCGATTGGATTACACCGAACAACAATAACAACGCATGCCGTTTTAAACCGCACAAGAGTGGGAGATAGGTACCAAATTGTATAATATATATTTAATTATTTAAAAAAAAAAAAAACCCGCGAGATCATTATTATTCGTACATTATTACAACATAATCTCGCGACGTAATTCGATCAAAATGTTTATGCATATTGCCGAGGACGTGAACATTTTTTTAAAAAAAACCCCCTCAACGCACGCCGGGAACTCTATACATTTCGTTCTTTCTTATTCTCTCTCTCAACAACGGCAGAGTAAATAAAGTGTACAATTTGTACTAATTATACCGTACCAGACAACGATCCGGAGTAATCTCTAATTTTTTTACATTATAATATAATACGCTAGTCACATGCCGTAGTCTACAAAACATTCATCACACCGCGGGCATTCGAATTTCATTTTTTTTTTTTTTTTCGTACCCCGGCATGCTAAACTCGTAATATTAGCGTGAATTAGAAACGAAGAGAAAAATAAAAACACCGTCTTATATTTATTGCCGGATTTTACATACCTAATTTAATTTTATATTCACCTACGACTTTTGTTTTTATACATTAAAAATAAAATATACATAGACCCGTAGGAAATTATTTTTTCAAACAAAAATATTATATACACGAAACGTTAGTGAATTTAATTTAATTTTAGATTCTCTAAAACCGTATTATACAAATTAAGGGAATCGATTTTATAACATTATAATAATATTATACGAACATATCGTTTAAATCCCGTTAGTACCTATATTAATGTTTACAAATGCATATATGAATAATTAAAGTAATAATTTTAAACGGTGCGTTAAGTGGTTTCGTATACCTACGGTAACGATTATTCCGTTGATTAAAATTTAAAATATATCTCCATTTATTATACAATATATACTGCAAATAAATGCAACTGCTAAAATGTATGTGTTATAATATATACTCACAATTTAAACATAGTTTTTGTAAAACAAATTTGATAAACGTACCTGAAACAAACAGAAAATATTAGTTAGCCGGGTATATTATAACGAAGTATAATAATAATATTCGAACAAGGGTTTGTATGCGTCGAGAAATTCGAAATTAAACTAATAAACTTTACGATTTCACCCGATGAGGCGTGGCCTAAGAGCCTACCTATATAAACAATATACAATAAAAATAAATTTTTTTTTTTTTAATGTCATTTTATACTGGTTTTTTTCATATCGATGCGACGCAGACGAACTTCAATTTTATTTTTTGTTCTTATTATATACCTAATCATTATAATAATATTATCCTACTCTCTATAATATTATATTAACAGAAAATAGTTTTTGGTTTTTTTTTTTTTTTTTTGAAACTCGTGTGTGTCCAAATTAATTACATACGACGACGGCGAAAAACACCGGCTATATAAAGCAGCAGTGTTATTATGAAATGGGTCGCCCAGTTCACAGGCGAAACTTTCTCTTCTCCGGTGTAGGATTGCGCGCGAAAGGATATAATAATACGCGTGTTCTCGGGGCACACACAAGAAAATGTCGTGTAAATCTATAGAAATTCGTGATATCGAAAACTTCGGTTGACATTAGGAAATTGAAATTGACGCACGCGTGCACTTCAATATACATACATATACATACGATATACACACACACACACCCACAGGGAGAACATAACAATAAAAAAAAAAATATATATATATATATATTTATAATATATGTGGATAAATAGTAAACACTATTATCGTAGTACAGACGATGTGATATTCACATCTTTGTCGGAGTTAACTTATGGTACACGCGGAGTATAGAGATTATGGGCCATAGGTATAGGTATAGTTATTCTGAACCCGCAGTTTATAAAAAGAAAAAAAAAACATAAAAATGAAGTAATGGTTTGAAAAAAAAAAAAACATTACATATACGATAAATATAGAACGTCGTAGTAACTGTATAAGTACTCCGGTTATTACAAATCGATTTTGGATAGGTCTCAACAATAACGTTTTTTTTTTTTAAATATATATATATATATAACCGTATATCCAATGTCAATAATGTTTACGACTGCTATTTTTACGCAGTCGCCAAATAGTGTTAATGAAAGTCTACGAACGCGTTATAAAACGCTATTGAGTGGAGTGTAGGGCGGGGAACGCGTAATAAGTGTTTATTCCGAAAACGTACCGAAACGGGGACTCGACGATAAAATCATATTATTTCGCAGTGGCCGTTATTATGATGTAAATAAACGATTATCGAATCTCGCGCGTGAAAGCCAAACGTGTCGGCGGCTTTTCTAATCGAATCGGGGTGACGGCCCGTAATTGTTGAAGTTTCAACTTGTTTATTGTTTTCTTTCACCGCGGGTGTCCTGTATGCGCCACCACGCTGTACGCGGCGACACGTCTTGTATTTTTCGACGGACAAACACGTCAGCCACGGCGTAATGGCGATACGCCGCAAGTGGCGTTGTACTGCGTTCACGCGGACAAATCGAAAACTAAACGACAGACGATAATCGCGTTCTTGTGCGCTAAAAACACGGGTTTTGTACGGCAACAACGACATTGGTCGCGCTATGCGGTAAAAGCCGAGGATCGTTGGTTTTCCGGACGTACGGCGGAATGCGAAGTTAGAAAACTAACTCGCCTCGGCCCCTCGGACGTTACGGCCCGTTATTATTCACAACGACCGCTGCAGACAAAAATATTATTGCGCGTGCACACGCGCGTGCCCTTATAACACACACGGCGCGGAGTACACGTCCCGTTTGTTTTGACACGGTTCTGAAGGGCGAATGACGAAACGCGTGAGGCGTACGGTGGTTTTCAATTATAACAATCGTACGCGGCGCAAAATCCTCGCATGAGAGACACGCCTAACGCGCGCGATTGTTGTGCGAGCTAATACGCGATATTGCGGTATAACCGTTCGACGTCAGACGTAATTACGTTATCCCGTGTATTCGGACGACAAATTGGCGCCGCGGCCAGTCAATCAGTCGGGGGAGGGGGGAGGGGATATTGATTGATAATAATATACGATCGCGGCGCAGCATGTTATCACGTCGGTGTAGGTACGCGTTCACATTGTGTAAAATGGGCGCGCAGTAACGATGATATCCCGCACTATACAGGCCGCCCTATAGGGTTGTTGTTGTTCGTAAGGATCCCGCCGCCGTCGGTGCGACGCGACCGCCCCGCGATGTTATCTTCCGACGGCGTCGCAGTCGGTAAAATTCAAAGGCCGTTTTCAAAGGAACGGTACATCCGCCCCGTCTTCCTAGTACCCACCACCCACGCGTATAATTTCGCGGAACAATTTGCGCGTCATATTATTATTATTATTATTATTATTATGTACGACGCGCGTATCGTCGATCTGGACCCGCGGTCGTAAGGCGCCCGTCATCGCAAGCCGCGCGGCGATAATTTCCACATTATATACCTGCCTAACCTAGCTAAGCTACACTGTTCGAAACCGCCGTGATGCAATAACACAATACAGTGCACAATACTGTACACCCGAATAAAACGAGCGTATTAGCAGCTATAATAGGCTTAATAATAATACTCGGGTGGTTTAACCGGATAACTATAATTCTAATATAGGTAAATGATACTGTGATATATTATGGTAATGCGAATATTTGTTAAGCCACTTCATCGTTGTACCGCAGACGGCTCTCCGATCGAAATGCAATAAACGCACGTCTCGCGTGTAACTCGTTTGAAACATAATAATACCTAATGTACACGAATCGTACTTTGCAGGTCGATTGATACAGAACTACCCACCCACTTATGGACTGAAAACAATTGACGATTTCGATCAGGGGCGCCGTGTACAGGTGGGCTCTGGGGTTCCATGAACTTGATAAGACGGGGTTCACCCCCACCCCTCTAGGTTCTTATATTATAAAAAAAAAAATCAATGTTTGTCACGTACATCTTCAAAATACTAATTTTATTTACGACAAATTAATTGAGAATGATAAACTTTTTTTTTTTTTTATTGATAACAAAGAAAAAGTGTAAATTTCGGTAAACAACCTGCAGGTTCTAGGTCGATAACTGGTGTCTGATTAACGGTTTGTCGGTATATGAACGTTGTGATAACGGGTTGATACCAATTGATACATTGACGGCGCGTAGTAAAACTATACACGTGTTCAAAAAAAATAGTGAGCCCCCATGACATTTCCAAAACCTGGCGCCTTTAATTTCGATAATTTCAGACGACGGGGATATCGAAAAATGATATCGGAATCGATTTATTTAGTATACATTTTGTGTATAGAGTTGCACGCGCGGTCAATTTAATAATTTTGGTCACCGCGGAACGACCCGATTAACTAATGATATTTCAGCGATCAATCACATAGGTACGCCTATATATATGATTTGCTTATCGAAATAAGGGACGGCTGTATATATTGTATAGTTAATACTGTAACAAATAGCGACTATATATGATATGGGATAGCGTGACGTTTGATAATAATATTGTGTAACGAGCTTTGGATTCGACTTGTAAAAAAAAATCTTTTTTTTTTTTAGTATGTGTAGTTCTATTTTTATTAGTTAGGGGCGATTACAAGAAAACCATTAAAACAATTAGCTGCGGTAAAAAAACCATACGCACCAATACACACACACGGGGCAAAAACCTTTTAAAAGTCGATCATTTTGCACGGAATCGTATATACCAAAAAGGGCTGCCAAACAGTTTGCATGACCGCGGTTGCCGGGTTTTTTTTTTTATTATTTTTTTAACCTACTAATAATAATTATCTGAATTTTAATGAAGTCTCGTTTTTAATCACCAAACAACTCGCTCTACCCTCTTGCAATGACCACGTCGCGACTGCGTTGGTTTGTATCAACGCCCATTTTTCACTATCAGATAAAAAACAAAAAAAAAGAAAGTATATAAATATACGAAGGTTATGGCGATATTGTCGTTGATTTCCATGTTCAATTGTGTGGTTATAATATTATAATAACAAGGGAAATATTATAATTTTTTTTTTTGTAATCGACACACCGCACACTATGGTAAATCGTTAAGTCCCTGCGAGTTACGCTGTCGTCATTGTAGCAGCGTATGAATCGACTTTTATATTATATATATACCTATATAAACTAAGTTACACGGTGAAAAGTTTTCTGCAGACATTTTTTTTTTTCAATTATGCTTACCTATATTATGTAATACGTATACTATATATATATATAAGTGTTTCAAACGACTTTTTCGCAAACAGCATCGCCGCTCTGCAACCTAATTTTATGTCTTTATAATCGCGTATAGTACATCCGATCAGAGCATGCTTATGTGTAGCTCTTAAAAAAAAAAAAAGTTTTATTTTTCCCCGAGGATATTATGACAGTAATTTTTTTTTTTTTTGTTGTTTTTTCGTCCCTGGGTTTTCTCTGGAGACGACCGATTCGCGACATGACGACAAACAATCGTTCCGCTTTTATTTCTACCTCCTAGCGCGCATATATACATACAAACGAAATAAAAATGTATATACAATCGAATGATTCGCCGAGGACGTGTGCGCTTTTGCACAGTGTTTAGCGAAAAAGCGTCTCGTACAAGAGCAAAATTCAAAACACGTGTGTTCAATCAGCCGCCGGTCCTCGTACGCGTTACACGTAGCGGTTTTTTTTTTTTATTTTCCGTAAAGCCGTTTAGAATATTGTCGCTGTTGCGCTGTTTACGCGCGATATAAACGGAAATTATTTCAAATTCCTTTTAAAAAACGGCAACTATAACGTGCAGTACATTAGAAGAAGAGGGAAAAAAAATGTTACAACCGTGACATAACTCGCGTCAAGGAATGCGTCATACAATAATGATGATAATAATAATAATAATAATAATAATAATAATAATAATAATAATATTAATAAAATAACGACGACGGCGAAGGTAATTTTCGTAATGTAGCGTGTGTCAAAATAATAATCTCGCGCGGAAAACGATCTTCTCGTGGTTTTACACGGTTTTAAAAAGGAGGACAGAAAATGACATGTCGGGAACAACATCCCGTCTCGTGGGGTAATTGAATATTTCGAGTGATTCGTGTGCGAGCTGCAGTAGATATTATATACACACGCGCATACACACACACACACACACACACACGTAGGTATAGATAATGGATGATGGTCGTCGGAACAACAATTTGTTTTCATAAATTGGCTCCGATCTTTATAACGCGATAATAACGCGTACAGTGTTTGGAAAAAAAAAGAAGAGATGAATCTATTGTTGATGCGCGGTAAAGAATAATAATAAAAAAAAAAATGAACGCTTTGGAATAATAATGAATAATAATAAAAAAAAAAAAAAATAGTATATAAACATAAACAAAATCCAATTGAACTACCAAGTCCGTGAGTAAATACAATTCGTCTCGGTTATAACGTGCCCGCGTTTCTGTCCCCCTCTCTCTCTCTCACACACACACACACAAACACACACTCTCTATAGCTCGTCGTACCTATCGGTCTTTTACTACTACTACTACCATACTATGTGTGTTTAACTCATATAGTCGATCTACATTTTTATAAGCTCTATGTATATATAATATATATACATAGGTACTGCGCTGAGAACAAAACGTGTGAAGGCAATGTTATTTTATTATTCCGTGGTTTTTGTATTTTTTTTTTTTTTCGGGTATTCTAACTCTGTCGGATGTTTTCACGTTCCCCCGGGAAAATTAATCGCCATTTGAGGCCATTGATTCTCGTGAAACGGACGTGAGCTAATTGAATGTAGCTGCGCTCCCGAAGCCGAGGGAAAACCGAATGGGTTTTCCACTTATAGGTATACATTTTGACGTCTATCGTCGGTCAATATTCACTGCGTCTCTTATACACACTTGCACTGTAGTACAAGTCGTGCACACACATAAAATGTAAAAGGATACTTTTTTTTCCGGTAAACAAACTTAACTGTTGCAAAACATCAGATACGTATCAGATATTATGGACCATTAGAGACGAGACGATAATACTGTACCGTTTTAAAACAATGTAAACAGTAGGCGATGTTATTTCTACGCGAGTTTATGATGAAAAAAACAAATACGTCTTCTATATAGGTACCCATTAAAATAAAAAAAAAAAACTTGCAAAAATCGAAGGATTATAATAATACTGAAAATTCCAATTGATATTAGGTTTTGTTTCGATCCGAGAACGCAAAAATCGAAACACGAACATTGCATTATTTCCGCGTCGAGTCAGACGGGGGAAGAGAGAAATGTATGTCTAATTCAATTGGCATATCAAAAATAAATATAACTGTGAATCCTCCACGACCTCGCAACCATAATAATATTATTATATTATTTCCCTCGCGATTGCGGCGAATCGATTTTCACGTCGTTTAAGTCGTTCGATCGTTTTAATTCGAAAAACAAAACAAAAAAAACGTATGCGAATCGGAGATGTTTTAACCTACAGCGGTCGTTCGAAACCATAGTACAATATAATTACAAGAATAGTACAAGACGGTCGGACGCGGGAGGCGTATTTTTTTATTTTTTTTTTTTTTGTAAATTATTACGATGATGATAGTTTACGTATATAATAGTGCATAACAGTTTAGACATCCGAAATTCATTCGACGTAAACACCGTTTTCTTACGCGTCCGCTCCTATTGTGCGTGTCGTCGGCCCGATTGGATACGTCAATATATTGTATTATTATTATACATGACCGCACAAATTGCGGTTTTGGACATCGTCCGCAAGAGTAAAAAATGAAATGAATATTGTACACGGGTACTGCACGTATAATATATACGTAATGGTGAACAACCCGGCGTTCGCCTTTTCCAAGGTTTTCTATCCACACACAAACGCGTATACGATATCGTTGGCGCAAGTGAAAAGATAGTAAGTATACCTACACGCATATAATATAAGTAGGCATACGATATGGCGGACAGATATTTATTATTATTGTATTACCTGCACCGCGAGCGCTCACAGCGTCACAGCATCACACAGATTTTCAACGATTTTCATAAGTACTTACTATATAACATATATTTTCTGGTGTTTTTTTTTTTTTTTTCATATAACACAAATACAAATAACGCGATTGTCGCTATATGCGGAAAATACCGGAAAGGAAAAACGACACAATACGCGTAGAGCGTTTGTGTCATATATTTTTTACATAGTAGGTAACATACACTCTCCGACGACAGCGGGATACCGTTTCTCGACGACGACGACAAGTCTGATGACCGTATATACTATACACACGTAAGTGTACATACGCAACTCAACGATATGCATTACATGTTTTCCAGACGGGAAAAAATAACAACAATAATAATATTATTATTATTATTATGTATAGATGGCCATACATGCGCTATAATACGTCTAGGTGTCTGAACAAGAAAGAACCTAGACATGGCCGCAGCGGTGTCATGTAAGTAATATAGCGGATTGAAAATAAGTAAATTATTCTATTCGAAATCTCTATTTTCTATATTCGGGTTTCGGTATCGCCGTCTCGACAGATACGAGGTTCAAATATTCCATACGCCGTAAGAAAAGGAAAACAAAAAACTAAAATGCGAAATAAAAGTTTTCCTTTCGGAGTGATCTGCGTTGCTAAGAACAGGGTTGCCGGACATCAAAGTGTTTTAGATTTCAACGTGTTTTCTTTGTCATCAAAATATCATACAGGCACCTTTCGTTTATCACGGCAAATCGGTACCGACCGACCAACATGGCCGAGACGACGGGATTGCAGATAAGGTTTGTTATCAATAATTAATCCGGTGTCTCGTCGGATTTAAAACTGTTGGCGAGGAAAATGGTTAAACGGGGAACGCGTCGCTGAATTTTCGGCAGACACCATCTTATAATACGATGGTTTCTTTATCAAACATCTATACGCAACTACATTTATAAAAAACGTTAGGCTTCTAATTTTTTTTTTTTTTTCTCAACGCACCCGAACCGTTATAAGAATATACAGGTACCGCTGCAGTGGATATTATATGCAAATCTACACACGTATTATACGTATATAAGACCCGCCACGTGAATAATTAATTAAATTCCTATCGTATCCGCAGCAACAGCAGTCCGGAGACGTTTCTATGATATCGGCATGCGGCGGCCGTATACGCCGCCGTCCTGCACCGGTGTAGTTGTTATATTATTATGTGTATACACAACAATGACGGACCATAATTATTTTTTTTTTCTTTTCCATCATATTATTATATATTTGATAATACTATAATATTATAATCAGATAGCCAATAAGAAAAATCACATACAAACACCGGGCGCGCGCGCGCTCGTTCCGAGTCGTCGTCATTATAATTATTGTTTTACTTTATTTTTTACCTTTATCTCTCTGTCCGTCTCTCTCCTGGAAAAAAATTACCCGGGAGCCATACGGGGGGGCCACCACCCCTCCTCCATCTATACTTATAATACGTATAGACACAACCGACGACGAACGAACGAGCATAGCAGCACAATTAAAACGCTTCTGGAGGCCATGGCGAACGGAGTGGATGACCGCTAGTCGTCGTCGTATTGATATGCCAGTGTAGTTAATATTATACGCACTCGTGGCTTCTAGGTATACAACGACAGCGGTAACCAGTTTTTTTTTTCGTATATATTCCACGTAACATGTGCACCTGTTTTCTGTTTTTTTTTTTTATTATTTCTTAGTTCCCCTCCTCCCGGTTTTTTTTTTTTAAACCGCCTCGGTTTATTATTTCTTCTTTTCCGTCTCGCGATGTTACATATATTACGATTATTATTAACGGACGAAGACGGCGATAGTAATCTGTATAAAGACTCTTGCTCCCCCCACCCCCCATTAGTATATATTTTACTTCGGCCACTTCCACTTCTCTACCTCGCCCGCCTGACCACGTACCCCGGCGATCATTTCACTCGTCATCTATCTTTCATCCGTTCTGCTGTTCTCTCGTTTTATCTCAATATATAATAATAATGTATAAGTAGGTATGTTTTATTATAAAATATAAAATCGAGTGTGTGTGTATCGTGCACGGGTCGCGGCAGGAATGAGACGCGGAACGCCCAGAGCTCAAAATGCCAGAGAAACGTTAATTTCCTCCGACCAACAACCGCCAATTAATATAAAATATATACACACACACACACACACACACACATATACATAATATACAAGGAGAAGTAGTAGTGGTAGTAGTAGTAGTAGTAGTAGTTGCATGATGTATAATATAGTAAATTATTAAACATGCATGTATACACGTACTCGTATACATACACGTTAAATTGAGTCGTATGTGTTGTAAATTAATTTTCGTCTATCGATCGCTTCGGTGTATGCAAGAAGAAACGTACACGAGGAGAAAAAAAAAACCACATCATATAATATAGGTAGACGAATGCATTTTTTCATTACCCGCCGATTATTATTATTATAACATATATACGGCTCGGGGATAATGGTTTTGTGTTCGAATCACCTTAGTATTATGTTTAACGACTACTACACTTATTATATGGTTTCAAATCGATCTACAGAAATGTATATTGTTTCTTATTCCGGACCTATGGGTAAAAGAGAACGCGAAAACGCCGTTGCGAAAAAGCGATATTTATGTGGTAAATCCGCGGTGATAAATTTACTATATGATATTATATACCTGCGACTATAATATTCCGGTAAAGAAAAAAAAATATTATACGGCGGCGCGGCTGCGGCTTCTGATAAACATCAGACGCAAACGGGCTCTGGGATGTTTGGCGGCGCGGAATCGGGAGACCGGAAAAAGAGAGCCGCCGTCCTTATGAGGTTGGCTATCCCCCGCCTTTCCTGTATATATAAACTCCATTAAGTCACTTTTTTTTTTTTTTATTATTATTATTATTATAATAATATAACGTAGACCCGTCCGACTCCTAATAAAACACACTATGCACATAATGTATATCATTATAATTATAATGCAAATAAGCGAGAAAAAACAACAAAACTTTCACCCCTTCGTAAATCGGCTTTAAATTTAATCAATTTAATGTTCCCGTCGTGTCCGACACTATATAGATATATGCATATAAACTCCATTAAGTCACTTTTTTTTTTTTTTTTTATGACATATGCGTGAGATAGACTAGTTAAAATAATATAGGCACGATCTAGAAAATAAACGCATAAATTAAAAAAAAATAAATAAATAAAAAGTTGTTAATGCGCGAAACGTTAATGTTGTTATAGATTTACGCGAGTCCCGCCGAGTTTATATTATCGAAACGTTTTATTTACCCGACACATATATTTTATCGTCGTTCGAACTGCGACAGTATCTCGAAACGTGATGAAATGATGAGATTACTATTAGGTATATAACGATGTTAATAAAACGAGCGTTTTCGAAATCTGTTTGTCTGGCCCGCGTTGCTGCAGGCGCTGTATATCGAGAAAAATTATAACGCCACTTATATCGAAACTTTGTATTGACACATGGGAGTTTTACAATGTGTGTGTGTGTGTGTGTGGTTTTTTTATGCGTGTGCTCGAATAACTTTTCTACCGGAAATCTCGCTCCAATTAAAAAACTTCGCAAGAACTTTCTTGTCGCGTTTTTTACCCGCACACGGTCGATGCAAATCGAAAAAACCGACAATTCGCTGTGTACAGTTTTTGTCGATTTCCTATATTTTATACGCCTCGGCGACAAATGGAAATATCCGCGGGGGTTATTATAATACTCTGATCAGAATCGTTTTTCGTTAGCGATGGTTATCGTTATCGTTGCGTGCATATTTGAATCTACACCACATAATATTATGCGTTTCGACTTCCCTTCTAAAAAAAAAAAATATATTAAAATTAATTAAACATTATCGATGGAATAACGTTCGCCGAGCGTCCCCCCGCGTTAAACGATTTAAAATTTACAAAAACCGCGATCGGTAACGCTGTTGCAGTGGCAATAATAACAAGCGACGGGACACACCACACACGCGCATACACACACGACGTTCGATTTCGGAAGTTATTTGGCGGAAAAACATCGCGCCGAAAACATAAAGCAAAACAACAATATCGCGGTAATTTGTAACATACATATAATACTGCTTGATGATTCGCACGTACTCTCGAAACATAAAGCTATACAATCTCTCTCTCTCTCTCTCTCTATATATATATATACGATATATACGGTTTACAAAACGATGACGTCGCGTATAAATACGATTTTCTCCGGATCCATGCCCGAAAGCCATCCCACTATACGTATCATCGTCCACACGGTTTTATTTCTGATTTTTCTTCGCCAGTACCCGACCCGTATGTACGTACACACAATACATATAGATATTTGGAAAAAAACAGTGTATACAGAATTCAGTAACCCCGGGCAATTTGACGAAAAAATATAAACGGACGTCGAAATCCGAACATTTTTCGGTACGTACGCGCGGCGCGATGTGTGCATCAGCACGACAGCATTGGCGATTATTTTTTTTCTTTTTTTTTTTTTTAAACGATAAGTCGGTATACACCTGCGTACATGCGTATAATAATATACGTATAGTTTGCGTTGCGACGTCGATTAAACGAACTCGAAATTAAACGACCGGCACCTGTATGAAATAATATCCGCGATACATTCCCGCGTCTCTGTCTTTTCCTAAAATTTTTCGTTTTTTTTAAGTTTTTTTTTTATTACTTCGCCGAACGCGTTTACTTTATTTTAAAATAATTATTCCCGCGCCGAAAATTGACCGTCAATATAATAATGTATACCAGTAAACCGTGAAATCGCGACCGGAACATTACTCGGGGATTCGGAGAGAACCGGTATACAGAAGGAGCTATTGTCATTCGCTATTTTGCTGCCGGTACCCACGGCGTTGACCAATATTTGTATTTTTTTTTTTTTTCTTGCTTTTTACCTACTGACCGATAGGATAGACCGAAAATCGGAATACGTTTTTTCTTTTTTTAAATTCAAACAGCGCAAATCATTGCTTATATATATATATATATTAGCAATCGTTTGATGGGACAATATAATAATAAAAAAAAAAAAAAAAACAATTGCAGCGCGTTGAGAAAATTACGACTAACGGCTGACTTACGGGCAACGAATTATACTAATCTTAACAGTAAAACATTTGTTTTAGTTTCGTGGTTTTTTTTTTTTTTTTACACGTTTATTTCCAGCACGCAATTAAAATATAAAATAAAAATAACGGTCTGGTTCACAATAGTTAGTGTTTATCTATCGTACAAGATCAGCTGCACTCTTAAAATATTATATATCCAACTATACTAATAAAAAAAACGAACGTTAGGCGAATACGTTATTTTCGGTAACCGAAAAAGAGGATAATGTTAAACCGTGACAAATTCTCGTCGACAAAAGTTAGACGTTTATTAAAAGTCGAATGACGGATTTCGGAAGGAGACGATTTACCACGCATACATTAAACCCCCTCAGACATAATAGTCGGTTATAAATATATTATAATGATTTTATATAGGACAATTAAATAATTGCAGGAATACAAATCGTTTTATATACGAAATTATGTACTCGAATTAGATTGTGTTTACCGGGAGAAAAAAGTTTCGCCCGTTTCACTGCGGTTAATCCAATTATACGGATGATTCGAGGTAGAATTCTAGGGTTTTTGCCGACACGTTTGTTTTCATTAAAAAAAGTTTGTTCGCGTTCACTCTGTATATAGGTAATACGCGTTAAATCTCGTACATATAAGCAAATAGGTTAGGTACAACGGATAAACAATTTAACAATATCGTCCGTTTTATTTATCCTACACAAAAACTGTGTACTATTTTTAGAATATTTCAAGTATAATCTTCATATTAAACACGACCAAAAACGTAATATTTCAGTGGAAATGTTTATTGTAAACGCGTAATTTTTCAAATATATATTAGAATCTGTGATAAAATATACCTACACACAGATTGGAATCTATCGAAATCAAAAGTTACAATTCACTTTATTAATAGGTTACTTTTCCCGGGTCGCTTTATAATATGTAATTGCGAAATCGTACCTATATTATGTATTATACGCGTACAACAGTGTTTTATAAAAAAAAAAATCGTGAAACTAAAATTTAAAAGCTATAGATAATCGCCGGTTCGTGATAGTAAAATGTCATAACAATTTATATAATAATAACTAAACCGCGATAAACGATAATAATTATTGTCAAGATAAATACTATTGGCTCTAAAGTATTTATTTTTTTTTCCAGCTTATTATTTTCAGAAAAACGAGGAACGCGTTATCCGTTGATGTATCATGTGTGTTTAATAAATTTCCGAACGTTCAATAAAGTGCCGCGGAAATTTTAAAACCCGTCACCGGGCAACGTTGTGTTTAAAGTAACTGCCCGGTACGGCCTGATGCAACGACGCGTTACACAGTATGGTAGTGACGACAAGAACGGCGAAAACGGCGAGATAGAACCAATAATGTAGAATTTAATCAGTGTCTACGGCGAAAAGGCCCGCCCGGCTTTTCGCTGCATTTTTTTGGACCGTTTCCAATATTTATTTCGGATATAAAACCGAATCCGACGTCTCGCGCAGAAAATTCGCTCGATCTCATATAGTGTTGCCGCCATTATTATTATTATTATTATTATTATTATTATTATTATTATTATTATTATTATTGTACGCGGGAAAAACGGAAACTGCGCGGTTTCTTTTTTATTTTATTACGCGCGGCGCTGCAGTGTACGAGCGAATCTATATCGAAAGTTTAAAAATACGGCCCGAACGGTGCTCGGGCGCGTGTACGTCCGCAGCGGCGTTTTTACAGTCTGTACAAACAACGTCTGTTTGATTTTCGGTAACGGACCGTGGCCGGCCAAGTATTCGCGCAACATTATTTGTCAAGGATACCTCATGGATAATATACGGCAACGATATTAATAAGCAGAGTGCAATTTTTAAACAATCGAAATCGTTCGGCTACACCACGAACGAATCGCCCCACCGGCGCAACAACAATATTATAATAATGGTATATGGTCGGTCGCCGCCGCTGTGCAGTACCCTACTGTATTGTAATGATATCGTAAACCGTATAAATACCACTAATGCGATAAAAATTACCGCGAGAAGGCCGCGGTTATGTTATTACAAAATAAATAGATATACACGAGAGATTATTATTATTATTATTATAATACGATGATGATGACGACGACGACGGATAATGAATAGCCCCGTACGCATTTCATTATATTGCTTACGCGCGTACGTTTTTAAGTACAATACTATTACTATAACCGTTTTTGTTATTCTGTAAAATATTATGCGATCGTATATAACAAGACAGACGTACGTCGGTACGTGATAACGTACATGAAAAAAAATGACCGATACCGAACGACGGGTGAACCGCGCTGTTTTCCGAAGAAACAGTTGTAGGAGGTTCCGATGCGCAGATTATTGATTCGATCGACATTGTTGATAAACCGTCGCCGCTAACGAAAAACGATTCTGAACAGAGTATTAGTAGCCGTGTACCGTTTGTCTTGTCGTCGAAAAGGCGTGACTGGAGAAAAACCTTCGTTCCCCGCGCAGTTGTTTTAAGAAAACTCCCGAGGAAAAACGAAAAATGACCTACTAAATGCGCTGACCAGAGAGAAAAAAAAAAACTTTCGATAGTATTCGATCGGGGCAAGATATCCGACGGAAAAGTTGTTTTTTTTTTTTTTTTTTTTGCGGACACAAAACGAAAAACCACGCACGCTTCGTTCCGAATTTAAAAAAAAAAAAAAAACAAATATTATTACTTATCCGTCTCTCGACACCGCAGTGTCATTGAATATTATTACGATTGCGCTCGTATACAGTTAAATTCGATTCGCAGTGAGGTTAACGATATTAAATCGGACGACTCGCGAAACAGCTAGTCCTCTCCTCATTACATTAATTCGAAACGTTACGGTTCATTCGCCTATATACATATAGTTTGCATAAAGCATTGGAGTGGTATTGTCTATAATAATAGTCCCGAATCGTTCGAAAACCATCATAAGCGCCGAGATTAAATAGTGTAGAATATTCTATAGGCACGTATACAATATTAGATGTAATTCTTTAATCCCGGGGGAAAAGGATGATATATAAGTCAATTTTATTTTTTTTTTTTTATATATATATATATACACATACATAATGTGCGATTTAATGGGGTCTTTAAATTTTCGGTCCAAATGGTATACAGGTGTACATAAAATCGGATTCGCTTGCGGTGAAAACGATAAAAAAATCGACTTACGTTCTTTTTTTACGCGGGACCAACACATCATCTCGAAGTCCGAATAAACGTATAACGTATACTCGTTTAAACATACGCCACCCGCCTATACACGTTCGGGTATAGGCTCTCCGCGGAATTTTCAATCTAATCGCGCCTATGTTTACAGACAATAGAAAAATTCGGTGCCCCTACATTAATTATAAATGTTTCCTTTTATTGTTTCGGCCGTCTTGAAACGCGCCGTTCGAGCATCGTACACGCACGGGGCACACGTGTTTACATTATTATAATATTATTACAATAGTCCCGGTCACCGAAAACCACGTATTTCTCACCCCTCCGCGAAAGGGGAGTACGGATCTATACGCAAAGCATATACGGTATTTATAGTCAAGTGGAAAAACGCAATAGTAATAATATTGTTGACGGGCGCCGAGCTATACGCGACAATAAAGCCAAGCCCGTGTGTGTCGTCGCGCTTGCTGCAAAAGGCAACGCGGTGTATGATATTATCCTTTTAATATTACACCCTCGTAAATATAAAATAACAATGTCCGTCGATATTAATATAATATATTCTCCCTCTATTTTTTTTTTTGTTAACACTCGACCCCGTCGCGGTGGGACGTCCCATTGTTAAACGATATTATAATATTATGGAAAAAGAATCGTAAATATCCCCCCCGCATCGTGTTTTTCCTCTAGCGTTAAAAGTCGTCGTCCGTAATTAAATTTTTCGCGTAAAATATCGTAAACAAAATTTAAAGTTACGCGCAAAATAAACGTCCAAATACAATATCCGATGGACACATTATGTTATTTATAGTACACGTACGTAAAGTACTACACGAACTACGGGAAAGATCGTGGCAGTTAACGTCATCGTTATAAAAAATTATCGAGAGTACTAATATTGGTAATAATAACGGGTACCCGGCTAATAGTGTTGTAGGAAAAAAAAACAGCTTCCTGTAAACACAAATGAACTGTGCGCGCAGCGCACGTATTATGGTATGCGAATCAAATTTAATGGCGCACTTGGAGGACGCGAAAAAAATTGAACGAAAATGTAATTTTGCGAACGAAAAAAAAACGATTAATTAATATCAGGGATACAATTTTGTTTTCGTATTTGATATTTGAATACAATTTAACGATCGATATTTCTGTCCGAATTTTTCAAACTTTTTTTTGTTTATTAAATAACAATAAAACGTATTTATGTACCTACCTATATATTATTAAAATACGTTTTATCGAGTTGCAAGGTCGCGATTTTATTTCATATTATACGTGTACCGCGACTGAAAATAACAGATCCGGAATAAATAATATTGAACCAAGTAAATTATATAATCGATATAAGCCCATTGCAATATGTTCGACTCGACGCGATAACGGTTTAACGGTTTCGTAGAATAAATGGATTTAGTTTTTTTTAAACCGGATTCATACGATAAGTACACCGGGTGTGTTTATCTCGAAATACGTATTTTCGATATAGAATAGATATAGATATAGAAAGAAATCGTTTAAGTAAATTAAAAAAAAATTTAAAAAAATACCTACAGATATTTGTCGCATTCGAGACATAAAATATTTATTTAGGTAAAATTATTGTAGGTTTTTTTTTTCGTTTCGTTTTAGAAATTTCGATATTTAATAACTACGTCGCGATACCTGTAAAAACAAAACACGCATTATGTATTTCCGCAGCTATAATAACATTATCTGCAGATTTCATAGAGAGAGATAAAAAGGTTCATGTTGCTGCGGAACTCTCTATATTTTGTATACCTACGAGGCGTTGTACTATAATATATAATATAATGCGACCGCAAACCCGATTAAAGGGAAACCTAGTAATTATTATTATCGTCTGTAAAAGTAGACAGGTACTCACTTTTTTCTTTTTTCTTTGTAGCATTACGATTTTGACCAGAAAAAAAAAACGAACCCGAAACCGTATTCATACGTGATGACGGGGGGGGGGGAGAACGTACCTGTAACAAAAACAAACAATACACCGTTATTGGATAATAGTAATAATAATAATAATATTAAGTGATTTTAACGTTATGCGCATTTTGTTACCTATATTATTACTATCAGACACACCGCGAGTATCGAAATGAGCGTAAAGTTACGCGTTGTATTAATAAAGACCGCTAATAATAATAATAATAATAATATAATCAACGTCCGACACCGCGGAGTGATACGACCGCGAGTGTCGTGTATCATTTTTTTATTTTCATTTTTTTTTTTAACGAGTACGAATTAAGAAACCACTTGTGTGTGTACATCGTATTATATATGGAGTGTGTATAGTGTGTACCGTACGGCAGCTACATCAATCTTCATTTTCGAGTAATATCGCCTCGATGCTTTCACCTCGAAACGAGCCGTATTTATTTATTTTTATTTTTTTCAAACTCGAAAACTTTCCAATTGATAACGCCAAGCGCGCGCTTATATTTTATATAGGTACACGTGTAAAGGTAGAAAAATATACGCAGATATAGAAAGTGCAGCAGCACGCGCCGTATTATCGTTTATACACATATACGCGCTTAATAACAATAGCAATTTGTTTATAAGCCAGTAGAAAAATGACGCGGGTCTAGATTTATCGATGTCGGGCCGAGAGCCTGTTTCCCCTACCTCCCCTCTCACCACCAACCCCCCCCCACTGCTCGGCGCGAGCGCGCGCGCGCACACGCATTTTATACGACCGTTTATAACGGAATTCCGGGGCGCACAACAAATAATTATGCGTACGTGTACGTATACGCGCCGAACGTGACTCTTTTAGTGCCCGTGTAATTTTCTACGCAATCATTTTCATTTTTTTTTTTTTCCGTTTTCAGGTTTACGTATACGTATTGTATTATTATTACCGAGCGCTTAATAATGATTTGATTTTTTTTTTTTTTTTTTTTTTCCCCGTTTGGACCTTAAAATCTAATTTTCGTAAACCTGCAGTAGTATCGTAGTACAACAGCGTATTATTATACGTAATTTTATTTTCCTCCCACTCCCGCCGCTCCCCGGCCCTCCTCCCACGGGGACGTACTCGAGCCGAAATTTAGTATTAATGACGCGATCGCGGGCGCCCCCGTCGGAGACGCGGGTACCGACCCCGGAAAACACCTAACCTGACCCGCGGATAATATTGTTTTTTCCCGAGCGGATTCCGATTTCGATTTTACGCCGCGGCAGAACCGAAACGGCAGGCTCGAAAAACGTTTCGACTAGCGATTCGGCACGGTTCCGCCGGGTAGCCGAAGCCACTCCGTTTTGGAGGCGACAATAATTGTACACGGCACGTCAAGTATACTTTTCGAAATCGCTCGGAACTACAGTCTGTTTTCAGAACAAATTCAGAAAAAATTCCGTCGAACCGGACGAGATCTTATCGCCCCCCCCCTACCCCCACCGTCCACCGGGTATCTAGTAGACCTGGAATGGCTCGCGTCAAACGGACGTGTCGTCCGTCTGCATAGGACATCCGGAGGAAACAATCGAAAATTCTGCGGCACGATCGTCGGCCGAAAAAATAAAAAAATTGATCGTAATCGTATAGGCACACGCCCGCGGCGGCGGCCCGAGAGCCCGCGGCGCGCCGCGTCGGGGCCGGATCTGCGCGGATATACACGTGCACCTATGTAAGTATACATTATTGTACGTATATAAAACGTCGTATACGTAGCAGTGTGTACGTATAGAGTGTATTTCGAAAAGTAACACATGACCGCGGGTCAAAGTCAATAGGAGAGGTCTCGTAGCGGTTCGGCTAGCCCCGGGCCGTGGATATTATACGCGCGCCGTATACGAGCGGACGACGCGAGCCGATTCCCCGCCGCCGCCGCCGCCAATACTCGTTCCACTGGTTTCTTTATTATTTCCCCTCTGCCTGCCACCCCCCCCCCCCCCCAACTCCCGTTTCTCTCGGTCTCTTTCGCCGCGTCTCTCGGCCGCACTTCTGTTTTATATTATAAAAACTTCAAAACCGGGTATCGAATTTATATTTTTCCTCTGCTCCTCGTCCGTGCTCTCGCGTATACACGCGTAATATTTATTACTATTATAATATATACATTAGGTATCTTCTGTATTATAATATTATTTATAAAAAAAAAAAAAAAACTACTATACCCGCGACTCCGGTTATCGCACGCACACGAACGCATACGCTTGAATATACGCGTCCGTATATATGCAAGCGTATATGCAAGAATTGAAACGATTTTAACGTCGTCCATAAACTCGGTTTCTGCCGCCGCGGTGGTACGCGGTTGGGTCAACGTCCTCGGGGTGTCCCCTCGCAGAACTACACACACGTTATAGTATAACGACGTTACACTCTTGTATAAATACGTACGTCTTCGTCCTGCGCCGAAGGGCAACCGGGGGCGAGCAGCGAATTTAAAAAAAATTATCATTTTTTTTTTTTTTTTTGTTTTTTTTACGTCCAAATATTTATCGGCCATCATGGCGAAAACGCCGGAAACGTTGGATCGATTATTGGGATGATGAACGGGCGGTCTCAAACGTATACACGGACAGTATTACAGGTACTGATCGAAAAAACGGTAGTAATTTCCAAAACGACAAAGGCGATTGGGAAAAAGTAACGTACGTCCTCTCCACACCATTTGGAAATTTTTCCTTTCGATATTCAGTTTGTAATTATGTTTATTTAATTATTTTTATCGCAGTTAATCAACTCTCAAATGGGGGGACGTAGGTGAAAAATTAATAATTTCTCTCGAAACAATACATGTACACAATATAAGTCAGCACCCTGTGCTTTTCAGTGATAATCACCGAGATTTCAATATGATATGCACTTTGCACGTTGTTTTCCTCCAGAGTTGACCGGGAAACGATCGTTTTGTTACCTACGTGTTTGCGGTGAGAATTTTTTAACGAGAATACGAAATTTAATTTCGTTGGCAGTTTTTGATTTTAATGTCATATTTTCAGTGCGTTTTAGAGGTGCGTTATTTTAAATTTTTAAGACGTGCAATCAATTTTTTTTTTCTGGGGGAGAGGCGGCCATAACTGCACGGGTCATTTTTCTATTGACAAAATAGCATAATTATCAAATTTGCTTTTCGCAGACGTGATTAAAATCAAACGTCAGGTATACCACTTACTATACACGCACGCGGTATTGAGTTAATTCAACAAGTCTGAGCCCCGTTAGACAAATATCGTTACTCGTGTACGTTTTCATAAAGTATATCTAAGTACTTTTTTTTAGTATTCTTAAGCATTCCACTGAAAATATCGCATGAAACCGCTTAAAATGCATGAAATCTCTCTATTAATAAAAGTTGATAACGACCCCCTTTTTTTTTAATGTACTCTTGTTTATATTTCGCGTTCCGCCTCTTCGTCAGCGCAAAACTCTCCTAAAGTCATTTCTCAGGGGGCAGATCCGAGTTTTTTGACATAGCGCCGCTAACGACTAAAAGATTCAAACTAATAAATTGCTAAGGGACTAAGTTATTACTGGTTTTTTTTTTTTATAAATTAATCCGTTGCTTTCGCAAATCCCCGAGTTGAATGCTTATTAATGACCCCGGTAAAAAAAAAAAAACAACCGGGTCAAAGTGAGAAAAACGCTAAAACAACTTTTTTTTTTTTAATGCTTTTTCGGACGGTCAAATGAGTGTAATTGCAGGTTTAATAAATCCATACAATCTGTATATATTTTATTGTAAAATCCTACAAAAATCCAGCGCGTTTACAAATTAAAAAATATATACATTTACATCATGATCGGATAGTTATTAAAATTACAATTTAATTGGCACAACACTACGGAGGCGCTTTGGACATTTTTTTTTTTATAACGCCGACCGCGTCGCCGTTGAATTTAATCCAATAAAGAATTTATAAAATTATAATCCTCCCGCGAATACCGATAAATTCAAATATTGATAATAATTATAATTTATATCAAAGAAAAAGATTTTTTTACGAATGATAGAAATCCAATAGTAAATACTAAAAAAAAAAAATAACTAAATAAATAAAGACAAACAATGAAACAAATAAATACGGCACTATATAAGTTCAGGACTTCAGAATTTATAGAAAAAAAAAAATTACTTTGATCCTAAAAATTAACTATACACGTTTATACTAAAATCTAATTTACGATAATATATTTTTATTGTAATAGTCTTGTATTGCAGTATTTATTGTAAGTAAATCGTAACTCTCCGATTTCAACACGAGTTTTTTGCTTGTATAGACGACTCATTATTGTGTAACATTATGTGTTGTGTACCTGTTATGTATGTAGAAGTATTTTCAACAAAATGAAAAAAAAAATTATATTAAAATAAATAAACGTAATGTTTGTAATAATTGAATGTATATTGAATGGAAAAAAATCAAAAAAAAAAAAAAAAAACGTTACGGCCAAAGTACGTGGATTTAATCTGACCGCGAGCCCCGCCGCCGTCGGTTCCAAATGATTAGACTGGAAATCACCAGACTGTGGCGTTGCGCCGACGCCGACTGTCTGGGGTAAAGTTTTTTATAATATTTTTTTTTTTTTTTTTTTTAATAATCAGACTCGCGGTGGTGTTACATATACAGAAAAGAAAAAAAACATTAACGAGGGCCGCTGCACAAAGGACGCGCATCTGGTGGTCAGAACCGGTTTTCAAATGCGGTACGAATACTCCAGACTGCATCCAAGTACGCATTCAAGTATAATACACAACAACAACGCGGATGGTACGTGTGTGTTTTTTTTTCAAAGTCATTGTTTCAGAAACGAAACGGGGGAGGGGAAAAAGTCAAAGCGAAAGAAAAAACATTGTGTGATCGCAAAATGGGTTTTTTTTCTTTTGAAAAGAAACTTTACACCTGATAATAAATCGAACGCCCTCCCTCCCCTCCCTTCCAAGTAATTATATATTTATATGTAAACAGTCTGCGTCGGTTAATTATTCATTTTCTTTACAGAAAAAAAAAAAAAAAAAAAAAAC
>CABPRJ010000973.1:97910-186784 GCA_902439185.1 Cinara cedri | reverse complement strand
CTGAAAAAAAAAAAAAAAAAAAAACGTTCGGTTTTTTTCCATTATTATATAATTTATATTTATTTGCGAAGTTTATTCGCGAAAGTTTGTATTTTTGTTTTTTTTTTTTTTAATGAAAAATAAATTGGTGTTTATTAATTTTTGAAATATTCGTATATAAATATATATATACATTACAACAACGGGTAAAGATTTAATCGAAAAAGTTACAAAAGTGTAATGAAAAAAAAAAAAAAAGGCCAGTTTGACAGATTTATTTCGCTATCGAATTCAACCGATATTATACACCTACAACAACTGCACACCTATATTTTAAATGTTTTTTTAAAAATATATATTACTTGTATTATTTTTGACAATTTATCGTTTTTATTTTTTGGGCGATTTATCATTTTCGCGCAAGTCTATGTCGGTAAATTGAAAACAGATTTTTTTTTTTTGTATTGTATAATATTACGTAAAACATACGAATTTCGTCCGCGGTATCAATATTAATGAATTATACAGGTAGGTATACATTATAATTACACCTAATTGAAACAACATCAAATGAAAACACCAAGTACCTGCTACTTATAAATAATAATTATTCCAATACGAGTAGATATAGCGGTATTATACATCCGGCGAGTAATTTCTTTGTACAATATTAAATTTTAATAAATTGTATAGTACCTGCCTTTTAAGAACTAAAACTCGTTATACGTAATGAATTTTAAATTAACATGTACGAATACAATTATACGAGTATGGTACACAACTTATGAAGTTATTTACGATTAAACGAACATTACGGATAAACTACGGATATTAAAGATGGCGAATCAGTGGCGGTTGAAAGGAGTGAGAGGGTGATAGGTGGATCGCACTTCCCCAACCCCTTGATCCGTTTTTCGTGTATAATAAATAATTTAACGAGTGTATATTAATCGCGGTAACGATTGCGAATTGGATTTTAAAATATTTGAGAAAGGTTATGATGGGCTCTTCTGCAAAATTATTGCCCTGCGATTTTTTCTGTTTGTCATTTTCGCCCTCCCCTTAAAAATAAATTATAACCACTCCTGCATGTGCAGGCGACTGAAGGGATTTCGCTTTGGGGCGAACAACAGTTTTGTACATTTTTTTTATGAAAAATAAAATAAATAAAGCCTGTAATAATAACCGCGAATAAAACAATGGAAATCTCCGTTGTCGTGCCACTATCACATTCGCATATCGGAGATCGCCGAAAACTGCAGCGTCGATGGGACCGAAGCATAAACACGGATACGAAATTATCGCGTTTTTTACGGGGAAATACATGCGATAAAACGGTATTTTTTTCACCCCCATTTGCGTCGCACTGTATATACGGGCGGCGGTCGTTGGAAAAACGTCCCGCGGATAATCGTTCCGGAACCGCCCCGCGACATTAAAAAGCAATCTGGCAGATGGTCGCCTCGTTTTTGAATTTACTCGACGTGTGTGTTTGCGCGCGTATTATTACGGCCCCGCAAACATATATGTGCGGGATTTGTATAGTAAGCACCGACCAGCCAAAGGCCAAAAACGGTGGAAATTGAATACACTCCGAGACGAGGGCGAGCGCGGCGTCGCCGGCGGCGGTGCAGTTTCACAGTGGTCGCATGAGAGACCGAGGAGGGGGGGGGAAGGGCGAAAATAATTCGAAAAGAAAAAAAAAAAAGTCCGAAAATCCCGACGAGGATGAACACGTCGACCGGTCGTGCGCGTCTTTGTACTGCATTTTTCGCGTGTATATAATAATATATTATACAATTTTTTAATTAAACGTCGTCGTCTATAACTTTTTTTCGACTCGATAAATAATATGCCTACCTATTATTATTATTATTATTATAACACCAGTTGCGTATTGTACGCCGACGGAGCGGAACCGTTTACAAACGCTTTTTGTCAGAAATAATTTATACATAAACGACGCGTATCAGCATATCAAATATAATAAAAAAAAAGAAAAAAAAAAGAAAACATTTGACATTTTTCACGGTCGATGAAATTAAACGTTTTCCACACGAGGCCCCCGTAGATTTTTACGCACTCGTTTCGGTCGTCCGCGATAATTTTACACGACACAATGGAACGACGACGACGACGATCAAAACGAGTTTTCGGCCATACGTTTTCGCCTATTAAAATACTACATTTCGTTGTTTATTTTTTTTTTTCTTCGATTTTTTGATAACTCGCCAGACTCTGGGTGTTAATTCATTTTGAATTAAATATACTAAAAACGCATACTCATAGTTACGTATAACAGGTACTGGACGGAGTAACAATCATCTTTTATCCGGTAAAAATTACGACGTTTTAGGTGGATGTGTGTATATAAAATGATTATCCAAAGACACGGTTTTCGTTAACCGGTTATTCCGCCGAAGAGAGGAATAACCGTTTTAGAGGAGTAAAGTTTGAAGATACGTCTTCTATACACTATAATAATATTTTACATCACATATTCAATTTATATCGCAACGACGAACCGCCGCTAACGGAACACCATTCTGAACGAAGTGATAGCAGGCGTCGTGTTTTTCGCCCGTCACCGCCGGAGTAACCCAGAAATCGACAACGAAATCGCCGGTTTTTCTCATTTCTAAAACTAAACCGAGTGTTGTGTACTGTTGTAAGAAAGTCCCCGTGGAGTTTTCCGACGGAAAAGTCTCGTTTCCAGACACGAAAAGAAACACGTCGCGACGAGCGCGCACCAATAGTTCCTTTCGGAATCGGAGGGGAAGGAAGACACGGGCGAGAGCCAGCGGCGAACTCGAGGGGAGGGGGGTATTTCGGGTACGCAGTAAACCCGTCTGCAAATGTGTGCGACGCTGTGTGCGTGTAAAATGTCGGTCGTGGATTCGACTATACACAATTGTAATTATTATCAGAGAACAAATCAAATAAAAACGATGGACTCCCCCCCCACCCAAAAAAAAAAAAAAAAAGGCAAGGTACGGGGGCTCTTACGCGTCTTTACCGTATAAAACAATAATAACGAGCGAATCTCAATCGGCGTAACGAGCGTATTATTACCGCGAGGTCCCGTGATATTATTACGCGTAAGTAAGTGCCTCCGAATACGTGCATACTGATCATACAGGACGCGACCACTCGGCCGTCGGCTCCGGTGGAGAGGGGAGGGGGAGGGGGAGCAAAGTCGGTATTGTCGCCAGTCACGCGCGTCGGGTCGCGCGGCTCGTGGCACGGACAAAACCATTATTTGGTTTTTTTTTTTTTTTTTTATTTATTCCATTATTATTATTTCTTCCGTTCTTCGCGGTCTCCTATCATCACTATTATCATTACTGTTACTATATCCTTTTCTCCCCGCGGCTTCGCGAACGCCGACGTTTCTTCTCCGCGTATCTGTGTATCTCTGATCGTCGTCGTCGTGTACAATGTGCGCGCGCGCACGCACGCCGCGCTCTTATAGCCGACGACGACGACGACGACGACGACGGTAATGGACGCGAACTGGTCCGCCGTGCGTCGCGCCGCGCCGCCGATCGGGCGGACCGCAAACGCACTGCCACCGTCCATTGTTTCCCGGTCACGACAACAAGTCGTGTGCCTTCACCACCGCCGCCGCCGCAGCGGCGCGTACACGCGCCCGCGCTCGCGTCAAGCCGCCGCCGCCGCCGCCGCTTTCAAAATACAAACACACGCGCCGTGCGCCTTAAAAATACGGCCGCAGACGACCACAGTAGTTGTAGTAGTAGCAATGGTAGCGGCGGCGGCGGCGGCGGCGGCTGTTGTGTCGTACGCCGGGGATTGCGCAACGTTGGCGTTTCGGAAGAAAATCGTGCGCGCGCCGCCGTTCTCGTCGCGCAATAATAACGATAATAACAACGATGATAATAACAATCATAATAATATTATTATTTTCGTTATTCGACGATGATAAACGAAAATAATATCGGTGGATATTGTTGTTTTATCGTATCGCGGGTGCCCACGACCAAAACCCGCACGAGGAAGAAAAGGCCTCGACGTAGGATTAAATGAGCCCCGACGACGGGGAAAAAAAGCCAGTTATTAGGAAAGTCTTGAGAACGTTTTTTTTTTTTTTTCGTATTGAAAAGAAGGCATGGAAAAACGCGCCCTGTTGTAAATGAATATAATACATTCTGAAGTATGAAAAAAAAAAAAAAAAATTATAAAAATAATTAGGTTGTTATTCGAAAACACGATTCACGTATAGTATTGCCTATCGCCTTTAAAAATTCTTCAACATTCAACTGATTGTTCATCGGTTATTGTATAGAATATTTGATCGCGGTTTTAACAAGTTTAGGTAAATATAATTAAATAAATATTTTTTCCCTTCGTCGGGGCATTTTTTTTTCGTATTTAATACCCGCGTTACACGTACATTTCGTCGGGTCCGCAGAGACCCATCGCGGACCGTCCGGCCGGCTTACGCGGGAGAAAATAGGCCGTAGACGTTCCCCGGACTGTTTTCGATTAGGTGTTAAAAAACCGTCAGTACGGCGAGGATTTTCGGCGACGCGTTTGCTCGCGATCGCCTCAGAAAAAAAAAAAAAAAAAAACGAAAATCCGTCGCGAGTTCCGCCGTCGTGAGCGTCGCCCCGCAGATATACGAAATGAAACAACGATACGTTCGACGGCCGACCTCCGTGTCTCCCGAGTCTCTCGCGAGACCCACGCCGAAAACGGCGAAATACGATTGCGCGAAATATTTAATTACTCCGCGGATTATACGGATATAACAATGTCAACACGGATGGATCGGACGGAATACACATTATTATTACTAACAAAACGTTTTCGTTTGTTTTCGGCGACACACACACAGGCGTATTATAATCGGAAATCATTGTCGTCGTTTTAACCGATATTTTTTTGTAAACACGGCGTAGAACGCGGATTAATCGATCGGGTTTCGCGCCCTTTTCGCCTATACGTGACACCATCCGTCACTCGAAAATCCGATTTTTCACCGTCGTTTTATACGTCCGCGAGCGCCGTCGTCGCGGTACACGCAAATCGATCTCTCCTAGCGACCGGCGCCCGATCATAGCCGCCGCCGCTCCACCGGCCCACGTATCGTTATTATTATGCATATAACATTATACGTTATACCTACGCGGTTATAGTATACCGAGACACGGGTACATATATAATATCGTGTAAAACCAGTTTCTCGGCCGACGTTTATTACGATAATAATAATATATAATATATGAAAAAAAAAAAATATATATATATATATATAGGAGAAAAAACACGATAAAACCCGAAGTAAAAAAAAAAAAAAAAAATACACACGTATTATATTATATTGGGTACTGACGACGACGACGACGACGCCCACGGGTCGTATGTGCGGGGCCGTCGCGTAGCGCGTCGGACAAAATTTCACGGCAATAACAACACAACGCGCGGTCCAAGAGCCGCCGAGGCTCGGAAATTTATTCGACGGTAATGAGATCCGACATTAGTGCCGACAGTTTATTACGGCGGCGGCGCGGTCCTCCGTACCCGAAATGCGACGACGAATGCGCGTGTGCGTCTCTCGGCCATACGCCGCCGCTGGCTGCTGAACCGCGGGGGTACGCGCGTACAGGTACGCACACGATCACATACCCGGCGTGATTTATCGTCCGGGAAATTGAATAATATTATTATTATTGTTTACACGCGAGCCCGGGCGTCGTTTCAACCCCGCGCGCGTGTACTGCACCCGCGGTCGTAGTCGAGTAAAAAAAAAAAAAACGGTAGCCGGGGAACGTATATTACGACGATACGGCGGCGGGCGCCCGCATACGATAATATTCGAATAATAGCGCGCGCGACCGGTTCGGTTTATTTTTTTATTTTTTTTTTTTGGGGGGGGGGGGGGAGGGGGATAAATCGTCACAATTGTATAACGCGCGCCGACGGTATTTTCGCGTCCGGGGTACGGTCCTATCGAACCTCACGCCGCGCACTGCCGCCAGTCGCGTAACTGTAGGACTTCGATAATGCTTGCGGCGAAACATTGTTAGATTGACCGTTTATGGGCCGAGTGCTGGTGAATGTCGGAAATTAAAAAATGAGTTAAAAAAAAAAAAAAAGCGATTAGCGAAATATCGATGGATCCCGCCGATTGCTATAAATAAAGGCTGATAAGCAGAATTACGGAGAACTGCTCGTACATCAACGCAACCGGATCTTATGAAGCTTACTAAAAAAAAGCAGACGCGAAAAAAATACCACGCAAACACAAATTTAGTTTTGTTCGTATATTAGTTTAATTAATTCGTATTTTTATATCTATATAATGAAAACATTAGTATTATTTTTTATTATTTTTATTATTTAGTAAACGGTTTTTTTTTTTTCTAAACAAAACGCGAGCCGCGCCCCGCACGGCTGTGACGCGAATCGGCCACCCCGCCGGTCTCGTGTACATTATGTAGTAAGTTCGAAAAATCGGTCGCTGTATTATTATCGAATCTCCGGGGATTAAAAGTCGTACGCGGTTTCGCGACGGTAAAACGCGCGGCGAAAACGCCACGCTTTCGCCGGAACGAGTCCATCCGCGCCGCGATATTACAACAATATCACAAATTACCCGTACCCGGATAATATCGCCGCGCCGGTTACGGGAAAAGACAGAAAAAAAAACGACAATCGGACGATATCGCGGTTTATTTTCATTGTCATAATTACGCGGCGCAATCGGGCGGTCGGCTGCGACGACGAGAACGGACGTCTCCGGTCCATAATAATGGCATCCGTATTGTGCTGTGCCGCCGCCGCCGCCGCCGTCGTAGCGGGCAGTAAACGGTCCGCGACAATTCGTTTTCTAAACCCCGGGGGGGGGCCCGGGGCGCCGAGAGAACCGGGGCGCCGCCGCGGCCGCCGCGGGGTTTCCCCCGGAAACAATGCGGACGCGGCCGGTTGTGCGCGACGGCTGCGACTCGACGCGCGTACGACGGCGAAGAGAATATTATTATTGTTATCGACGCCGTCGTAAACGGGTATCGTCGTCATGCGGGCCGCGTCGTGTGGCGACGACAATTACCGTTGTTATTAAGACGCGCCGGCGTGCGAACCGACAGACGAAAAACAAAAAAAAAAAAAAATAAATAAACCTAGTAAAAATACGCTCGGCACCGCCGCCGTGCCGGAGAGACCGACGTTTTCCGAACGCGGGAAATGAGCCGGGTGGGGCGTGCGAAAAATAATCGCCGGTTTGTCGTTTTTACGCGATAAACGGAAATCAACAATCAATAAAAACGACACGCCGAAACATTACACGCGCATAGCGTGCACACTGTACAACATACACGCGGGGCGTAGAAAGCGGCCGCGCGGTTTTTTTCGCGTAATTATATTTACGCGGACGGCCCGGGAAAAACCGAACGCGAACCGTTCGAACGGAACGCTGCTCGGGGCGCGCGTGCAACCGAAATGATCGTCGGTTTTGTCACCGACAACAAAACACGTCGCACCTCGACTGTAACGACGACGGCGCGGATCCGTCCGCCGCGCGCTGCAGAAATAAGACCCGGAGAAAGTGAGTGCGGCCGCGCGGAATTCCAGACGATATTTCGTGACGTCACGCGGCGCGGATCGAACGCGTTTCCCCCCCCCCCGATATTCCGTTACGAAACCGCACGGGAGAAAAGACATCAAAAACACGCTCAGAATCCGGCAAAACCGAACGCGTCACCCGGCGATATGAATCGTGAATCATACAACGGTAATATTAATAACGCGCCCGGTGTAAACATTTTACGCGTATTTTCGCATATTGTATTGGTTTTAACGTAACAACGATGTTTATCTTTCCGATTTCGGGATTAGCGGCGTACTCTCTCCGTCGTCGGCAATATTATTACCGCTGGAAAAAAAGTATCCGGGTAATACACGGTGTTATTGCACCGTTGTTTATTAACGCGTTCGCGGTATTGACGGTTGCGGCGTGGGCGTTTAGCGCGTATCGGGCGCGCATTAGTCGCATCCGTGACAAACGTCGAAAAATCGACGCGTTTTCAACGCACAAACACCGGGGTAGAATAATTCATTCGCCGTTAGAACCGACGTAAAACGACAACCGGACCGACGTAATAATCACATTTTCTTCGCTTTGTAGAAATCCCGGAACGCGATAAGATAAACCCGGCGTTATCAATTGTACGCGCGATAATTAAAATGGATCGCACACGTGGGCGATCGAACGCGCGCGTTTCCCAACTATAATTAAACAATAATTTCCCAACGTATTTCCGTTTTCGATGATAACACGCGACCGATTCGGACGCCGCGCTTTTATTTTCGTTCGTTCGTTCGTACAAATCGTATCCGTTGTAATGTTTTACGAAGACGTTTGACGACGAACAGTTTATTGGCCAGGTGTCGAACGGACGACCGTTTTCTGGTCTTTTCGCATTAAGCGGACGGACTCGGGGAATTCCCGGTGGCCGTTTCATTTTTTTTTGCTTTTGTTCGTGTTCCTCGTACAGCGCGAACACAGCACGCGTGCGGGTCGGGCACACTATGTCGTACAGCAACGGCAAGACGTCAGTGTCAAACACTAGCCCAAATACAACAAAGTATTTGGCGCGCTTTTCGTCGTCCGAATAACGCGCGGAAACGGGCGCCCGATGCGTGAGCGAAGCGCGTTACCGTTTTTAAAAACCGCGGCGGCGTTCCGACTCGCCCGGGGTGTTGATCGGCCGATTCTCCGTTCCCGAGTAACCGTGCGGCGGAAACCAGACGACGATCGTCCGATTGCATGTAATAACCGTACCGATATTCCGCTGTCGGCGGATACCTCCCCTACCGCCGGTTTCAGACGTTGTAACCTCCACACTCAGTCGAGAAATCCGGTCGGCTACGCGTAACGCGTTATTATCGGATTGCCGCCGCCGAATAGTTTTGTTTCCCCCCTCGCCCCCCCCGATATACACTAAGTAATATTATTATTATTATTATTATTATTATGAAAACACGGACGGCATAATAATAACAAAACACAGTAGACAATATTAAATTTGTATTATTTTCGTTTATCGTCCGTTGGAATCGCTATTCCCGCGGCCTCTGTATACTGTGTGTACACCGGCCGCCGCCGTTAATTTGCCGAAAAAAAAAATAAATAAAAAATGGTCAGAATTGAGAGTACCGCCGCCGCCGTTCGCAAAAGCTCGCTAACGCGGTCGGGGGGTTCCGAGAGAGTGGAAAACAGTACGCGCGCCGAGAACACGACGTTGAGAAACGGAAAAAACACCCGGTTTCGTCGTAAAGTCGCCGAGAACGATAACGCGACACTCGCGTTTTATTCGCTTTCGTTTCGGCCGTAAAAACGAGAAGAAAACACACCGTCCCGCCCCCGGAGTGCCTACGGGGCGAAAAGAGTCTGTACCGCGTAACAACGTCATCACGCCGTCGCCGGGGATAGGCGGCGCGTGCGTATTGTTTTAGATTTTCGAAATTCGGAGCGTGTTGCTTTTTTTTTTCCCCCACATCGCATTTATTAAAAATCGCGTTGAATCGCGTTTATTATTTGTTATCGGTATTTGTTTTTTTTTTTTTCTACGGCAAACCCGACCGGCGGTTTTGGGTCACGGCGCACACAGACATCGCCCCGGAGTGCGAGTTGGTAAACGACGACGCGCGAGCACAACCCGTCGATTCCGTCGTCGGGCGCGCGCGAAACACAAGAGCGCGC
This sequence comes from Cinara cedri, assembly GCA_902439185.1. Taxonomy (NCBI): domain Eukaryota; kingdom Metazoa; phylum Arthropoda; class Insecta; order Hemiptera; family Aphididae; genus Cinara; species Cinara cedri. The sequence goes on along the minus strand of CABPRJ010000973.1, from coordinate 177,084 downwards.
ACGCCGCGCGGCAACCACCGACTCCGTCGAACCGACGACGCTCTCCGTGTACGACGACTGCGCGTTTCGCGGAGGATAAAAAAAAAATAAAATAATAATAATAATAATAATAATAGCACAAAACGTTTTTTAATCACCGAAACGTGACTACCGCGGACGAGCGAACCGGCGGCGACCGATTCCGATCGTTTTGCCGTGTGTTTACGCATGAATACGTCAAATCCTTTACGGAGACGGCTCGGTCACGCCGACGTCTCGCGCCGGGTCCGAAGAAAATACAACACCGTCGAAAACCTACGAAAAACAAAAAATATTGTTCGGAACGTCCCGGTGGCGATGATGTTTCGGGAAAATCGGCAGTTTTTTCCATTGGCGGTTCGATAAACGGGCGGCTCTCCGGGAACGTTACGTTGATCGTTACATCGTTCATCACACTAACGTGGCCCCGATTTCCCGGAGGGCGTTGATGAAACCACCGATTACATTTTCAAAAACCGACAACCCACACGCGTCGCAAAATCCGTAAAACTGTACGTCCGTGATGCGTTACACGGTAATAAAAACGTTCAAGTATAAACCGAAACGATTGTCGACCGAACACGTTAACCGCGCGGTCGCCGTTGCGGTGCGAGGCGCGCGTATGCGACAGACATCCCGGAGTTCTCTACACGTTATTATCTACGGGGACGTTGCTGTTTCGCGCAAGAACGGAGAAACACGGGTCCGTTTCGTTTTCGGTTTCGGAGCGTTTCCGACGGGGTACCGATAGGCCCGACCTACCTACTAAAACCCGACGGCCGCCGGCCGTAACGTCTTTTTCGGTTTTGAAATTATCGACGGTCTCCGGTGGGAGGAGGACGCCGATATATTGTTTTCGAGGGCGCGGCGGTCGATACCGCGGACACCGCGTGTGCGTTGTGTGTATTTGGCGTGTTCTGCGGGACAGAGCACGTGACAACAAGAGTGGAGAAGAAAAGAGCGGGGAAAAAAAAAAGAGATCCGATATTATTATTATTTATTTTACGCCGAAGACCTTCGGGGTCGCGTTCGGACGCGCGCCACAATGCCGGCCCGTCCGTCAATGCGTTGTGACGTTCCGAACAAAAAGAAAGAATACGAGAACGCGGGGCAGGTACGTCGGGTACCTGGGTACTACAAACGCGCACATGCGCGCACACACACACACACACACACGCACACGCACGGTGTCCGAGGTTTACCTGCGCGAGTTAAAAATTATTACCGCGTCCTCGTTCGGAACGTCGGAAAACGCGTTCCGTCCGGCGGCGCCGCGCCGCAGTGGTTCTCAGAGAAACAACAAACCGGCGACGAAAAAAAAATTCGACGGGTCCCGGAGACCGCCGGCGCGATGAATACGGGACGACGCAGGCCCGTGGGGTTCGGGGTAACCGGCGCGGGAAAATCGTACGCGTCGCGAAAATCCCGGTATCCCGGTATTGATTAGCGATCGGGTAATCGAAAATAATCGCAATAATGCCGTGCGACGCGCGCGGGGCGACCGTCCAATCGGCTCCCCCCGAAACACGATTTTAACCGAATGGGCGTTCGAACGTGTCAAGTGGTTCTGTGCGGACGCGGGAACGTTTTCGGCGACGCGGTGCCGAATGACCGCCGGGAACTATCTTAATAACCTTTAATTCGATGACGCATTACAACGGTCGCGACCGCCGCATACAACTGAACTACTAATCGGCTGATTAATCGCGCGGTCGGTCGCCAATTCGTCCCTTTGTAGTCCGTGGTCGCGTGTAAAGTTAATTCGATCGCGAAAACGCGTTCGTTTTAATGGTAAATTGACATCGAATTTGACCCGCCGCAAACCGCTTCAAAATACACGCTAGTAAAATCCGGACGTGCCGGACGGTAACAACAATTTTGATGGTTTACGAAACGCGGTGTTTTTAACCGTTCGTGTACACGGTTAAATTGTTATTATTTCAAACCATGTTTACGGCCGATGGGTTTTTTAAATTAAATGCCGAGGGGGGAGCCAACTCAACACACACGTCCGGGGTGAGCCGATTCAATGTGCGAAAACGTCGATTGCCCGGATTCGGGAGCCAATCCACTTAGCTCCCCCGGACGGGCAGAAAATCAAAAATAGAAAAAAAAACACCAGAGGACGCGAGTGCACGCGCTCGGTCCGGACCGAACACTGGGCACTGAACACGTTTTCGAGCGGACCACCGAAAAGGAAAATTCAGAGGAAAAAAGGTTACGGAATTCGTTAGAAACCCGACGGTAATATTATTGCCGTACGAAATAATACAATCGAGACGAACTCCGCGACACAGACTAGCCGCCGTGTATGGAAAAAACCCGTCGGAGGATTACGGGGACGGAATATCGGCCGTCGAGTATTTAATTTTGCGCGTACACAATTAACGGGAAAACGAAAACTTTTCGAGTTCCTACCGCGCGTGGTTTTTTTTTTTTTTCTCGAAATCCCTTTAAAAACTAGAAAAAAAACAAATCGAATTTCTTCCCGGGCAATCGACCCGGCCGACCGTTTGAAAAAAATTCGTTTTGACGCTCGTCAAACGGCTCGGACGGAAAACGATTCCGAGCGAGGTCCGGTTGAACGCGCGTTTGTCCGTTTGAAAATCGAATTGAAAATAGCGTGTCGGTTCGACATTGATCGACGGCTCCGGTAACGACGACGGCCTGTTGGCCGTTTTTCATCAAACGGATCCACTGGGCGCGAAATCCATTTGAACCCGCCGCGATACGCACGCGGTTTCCGTTGGTTTGGAACCGAAAAAGACAAACCACCACCGGCCCCTACCCCCGACCCATCGAAAAGCGCCGGAAAAACGTGCCGCGTCCGGAGAGTGCCGAGCCCCAGAGGCGGCTCGGTGTTCTCGGTCGGGTTTCGGGTGATCCGCCGGCGATTATTTTTGCGCCGGACCGCAAGAACGAAATCCGATACTTGGTGACGGGCCGGGAAATCGGGACGCGTTAAAATTTATACGCGCACGCGACGGTAAACAACGCTGATCCGGTTTGAGTAAAAAAAAAAATACGTTTCGAAACGCCGCGATTTTTTTTTTTCGCCTTACGATTCCCGTCGAAATCGCGACGTTAAAAAAAACGTTTACATGGCAAAAAAAAAAAAATTACACGCGGATTTTTTTTGCCCCGTGACCGCGAAAAACCGACCTGCCAGACGCGACGACGAAATCCGCCGGGTGCGAGATTTCCGGTAGAAAAGCGACGGACGGAGAGAGAAAAAAAAAAAAACGCAAAATCGGTTCGATCGACGGAGAAATGTTCGCGAGTCAAAATGCAAAATTTACCGAAAAATCTCCCCGGCGGCGACCGACCGACCGTCTGTTCGGAGGGTAAATCCTCAACGGAAATCGGCGTGCACACACATCGGAAATGTCGAACACGTTCGGCCAATCGCGGAAATCTTTCGGTATTCCGGGATATGAAATTATTCAATTAGAGTGAAAAATTTTCGGTCCGGGGGAAAAAAAATAAAAAAAACAACCAACCGTAAGACCAGACCGTGTTACGCGCGTGGCGGAATTTACGGTCGGATTTTTCGAATTTTTTCCCGCGAGCGTCCCGCGGCCGCGATTTACCAAGGGGAGAGACGCGCCGGCGGAACTAAACCGAACACCTAAACGTCTGGAGACGGGTTTTTTTTTTAGATTTTTTTTTTTTTTTGCTACCGACGCCGGACGTTATTATCGTAGAATATCGGGAACACTCACCTGATAAGTAGACGGCGAAAAAGCACAGGCTAATCCTCATGATTGCTGCTGCTGCTGCTGCTGTTGCCGATGCAGGACGACGCCGCTGTCTCGATTGATTTCGACGATTTCGTTTTTTTTTTCTACCGTCGTTTTTCTACCGGGGCGGGCGAAGATTACCGCGTCATCGCGGGACCGGGAATCGACGGCCAAGTACGGCTGAGACGACGTTATTGTCGGAAACCGGGAGTGCGCACATCAAAGACGGGACAGCGTCGGGCACGGCGATCGTCAACCGCCGGTAAAACGATATTATCGCGTCGAACTCGTGATGATGACACGCACGCGGTCTGCCCGGCGAGAACGTCGAAAAACCGAACGGTGGAAATATTATTATTCGTTTACCGCGAGGGTAGAGAGATAGAGAGTAAAAAAAAAAAAATCTCGAAAAATATAAATAAAATATTATTATTTTTACGAGAACGGTCGCGCGCGGCGAACGAGACGGGATGACGGCGGAACGGGAGACGCACCAAAACACGTACGACGAGCGCGGAGAGCCAACGGCCGAATGCTGGGCGGCGGACGCGCGCCACACGCGGACGTGGTGGGGCCGCCGGCGGAGCCGGTTTTTTTTTTTCTTTCCCCCCCGTCGCCGCGGAGCGTCGGTTTTGCCGTCTCGTGGCGACCTCTGTCGGCCGTCGGCGGTACCGCCGCCGCCGCCGTCCCGAAACTAGGAGCGAAAAAAAAAAAAAAAACAATTATTTACCGACGACTACGACGGTATTGTTATTGTGACGCGGACGCGTCGACGGCGGGCCGTTTTCGTCGCGGTAGACGGAACCGCGAGATCCGATCGCGCGCGTCCGGGGCACGGTACGATTTTGTCGTGAAAACGACCCCGCGGTAGTCGGGGGGATACGGCGATATCGGTGAGAAAAAACGGTCGCGTCGTTTCGAAATTCGCGGAAAATGTCGCGTGTTATTTTATCAGTCGAATTTCAAAATTGACATTTTGTCGGTCCCGCTTCCTTTGAAAATTATCGTGGGGGTGCGCGGGAGAGGCTACAAAAAGACCGTGTTTTGGCGGAAACCGCGATTTCTGGTGCGTACGTTGGAACCGTGACCGAAACCATAACCCTACTCGGTTATCGACTTGGAACGTGTCTTATCGTTGCTGTTCGTTTTTTTTTTTTTTTTTCTTTCGGACGACTACAACAGCAGCGGCGGCCGGTGTATTTTAATTTTTAATCGGAAAATGTCGAATGAAAAAACTTTCAACGTGAATGCCCGACATTTGATAATACCCAATGCGAATGAACCGTACAGACCTTGAATATTCAAATTCCGACTCAATTTCGAACAAACAACCGAATCCGGAACATTTCCTACCGTAGAAATACGTACGCTATCGTCGGGCGTGTTTTGATTTTAACCCAACCTAACCTGACTGTATTTTATTTGACAAGTCGTATTGACGATTTCGATTAGTACTTTGGTTATAGATTGCCGGAATATCGTAACCAAACGAAACGAACGGTTATGTTGTTCGGTTATTGATAATTGACAAACTTGAGATTAACCGGTGCTTTTATTTGTCATCAGTTCATATTATTCGTGATAACCGTGAACGTATCGTTTTCGCGAATCTTCAACCGTTAACCAAAATCATATGACCATATAACTGATAACGGACAACAACCGGGTTAATCGCCAAAACACGTCTGTCGAGTATAGATTGTACGACTACTCAATCGGCAATAATCGAACGTACCTAATTAAATTATTTCTCATTAAAAGTATTATTTCATTAGGACGTTAACCGGACGACCGTGGCCGAATCACGATTTAAGATGATAATATTATTTTTGGATCGTGGGCCGACCCGAGTCGCCGTCGTACTGTGGTATCCATGGTTATGGTGACCAGACGTACTCTTTTTCGTAGGGCAGTATTGTTTTTTTTTTTTTATACATTTTCCTACGTTCTTAACAATAGTGTTAAGTACACGAAATTATACGGGGTTTTTTTTTTCTCGAAAATATTATGGGCTAATATACATGTGTATGATTTTGTATAATTTTTATTTGAATTTTTTATGGTACGACCTAATGCATTCCAAACGTCTGCAAGTGACTGACAACGGTAGCGACAGCTGGAGAACCACTGTTTGACGAAAAAAAATAAACGCTGTTTAACACCATCATAACCACCAGATAATAGAGTTTTACCTAGTCTTTATGGTTGATAATAGAAAAAATAATAACATAGTAATCGGACAAAGAAAATAATGTACACAGATGTAAATGAGCTGTGGGCGAAACGGGTAGAATAGTATAAACAATAATTTTCTTCCGATTTATTTATCGGGTATAGGATATTATTCGAGCTCCGGCGTACGATTCGGGCGATTTATTTTCTGCTTTTTTACGCGCGACTCGGTCGAATTTTCGGTTTTTAACTTTCGGAAGTCCCACATTAGCCCCGGGCGAAAAGCAAACACAATTTAAAACCGAACAATATTATTGGTTGTACTGCAATAACATTATGATTATTATTTTTAGAGTGTTTGGACCGACAGTGAAACGTATCTGCGTTGTTGCCGAGCGGTGGAAAAATATTAATTTTCGTTAAAAAAATAACAAATCCCTCTAGAAACGTATACACCGGAATAATACGATTGCCGGTTAATATATCGTCGAAACGCGAGTTGACGAGTTAGTTACGTATATTTGGTTAATTTAATAACAAAGCGATCCGCTTGAAAACGTACAGAATAACAAAATAAGGGGGTGAGAAGGGAAGCAGGAGGACCCCGAGCACCACGTTTTTCAGAAATTTCAACGTGCTTCTACTGTTTGTTTTTAATGGAACGCGTGGGACGGTACATATTTTTGCGTTTGTATCACAATGGGTTTTCATTGAAATTCGCACTATATTATGATAAAAAAAAAATAAAAAACAAAATCAAATCATTACGTTTTATCTGCAGTAAAAACGGGCTAAAACAATTTTTTTTTTCCCCCAATTTATAAGTGTTCGGTGAAATTATAGGCTCTATATTCATAAATTATAGGCTGTATATCCTCCTATATTCTATTTTCACTGAATTATAACCGAAAAAAAAAACGGGAAAAAATTATAGAAACCGAAGGACAAGAACCGTTGTTGCGCGAAAAGTTCTGGTTTCCCGACGTTTTTAGATTCCGAGCGTAGCAAGGGAGCTATTGGTTTTACTAAGATGTTTATTTTTTTCTTTCTTTTTTTGTTCAAGTCTGTGGACACGGTTTTTCATAGTAAACTTGCTCCGATTTTTACGTGCAACAACTTTTCTGAAAGTTCAAGTTGTCTAGATTGTACTTTAAACGGGTCATGTTTTTGATTTTCGACGCCGTTTTTTAAATAAAAGCACTTAAGCGGGATAAAACGTAGGGAAACGTACAATTTCACGATTTCATTATTTCAAAAAAACACACACGACGTTTTCTACCACAAAAAATTATTTAATCGAAAAATCACCTGTTTTGATTTACTTTCTTACGGTATTACCGTCAATTATTTTGAGCCACTTTTGAGCTTTTAAGGAATTTTAATTTTTGAAAGTGGTTTTGCTGTTATTCGGTTATAAATACACGTAGAAACTTTAAACTCGGTAATAATACGTATATTGAACTTACCTAGCCGTGGTAAAATTTCCAAAATCGTCGGACGACTTTTTTTTTCAATAAGCGTTTTGAAATCAAATTTAAACGAAAATCGCAAAAAAAAATTACGGCGTTTCAAATTTTGTATTACCGAACAGCGCTCGGAATTGTCTTTCGTCAAGCAATGATTTATCGTTGCTTACAGATATAAATGAAATAACCTTATATATCCTACCTGCCCAACTTTTCACCTACAACAGTGGCCGCTTTCATCCCCAGTATCATCTCTTTTTTTTTTTTCTTAGATCTTTGTTAGTCCCCACTGTAAAGAAAACTACAGTCACAAACGTCACCACCTCAATGCACCGAATAAACAAAATTGCCTACCAGAAACCTTTCTTAAAGTCCGTGATCGGAGTTATACGTCCGATAGAAAAGCGATTTATAGACGGACCACAGACGGATTAGACAGAGTTCGACTATATTGCGAGGGATTCTAATTTTTTTGCGAGTATAATTATCACTTTTATTTTATTTTTCTAATTACCTAAATATTGGACACTGGAACAATTATTGCATTACGCAGCCTTACCTTACGAAATCGTTGAAATACGTATTTTGTGATGCAAATTAGCATTTAACTAGGACTATGCGCCGACTAATAAAAAATGAATATTTAATTTTAATTAAATATTTTAAAGCGTTTCTCGTGAACAAAGCGAATTTTAAACAATTAATTTAAATGGCGACGGGTGGTAGGTATACTAATAAGAATAATAATAATGATACTGTAGTCTATTATTTTTACATTTAAATACGATACAAATACGAGTAATTTTACAATTTATCTTTTTCTTTTCGTTTGTTTACAATTCTTTATTTGCATAATATAAATATTTACCCACTCGACGAACATAATATAGAATAAATTATTATATTATTCAGTGGCGTACTTGATTCCGGAAGGGGGCTATGGTAGCTTTACCCCGTCCCCTCAATCGTCTTTTTAAAATACCCGAAGTTATTTGATGCGCATTCGGCGATATTTGATTATTAGCATTAATCGCGCTACTACAAAACTGCAAACGGCGCAAGCTTAAGAATCATATAAAAAAAAAAAAAAAAAAAAGAGAACGGCTGGTAGAATTTGCACGTGGGTGGGCCACTGTTGTAGGTGAGAATTTGGGAAGGTAGTCGAGTGGAAATTGAATGAATATCTGTACTCAACGATTAATCTCTGTTCACGAAAAAATGATTCTGAGCGGAATTCGGTTGATGGTAGTGTTGCATTGTCCGCAATGTACATGTCGAATTACGGTAAAAAAATTACGTATGCGTTATATATTTTATATATATATACATTATATAAAATCGAGAAAAAAAAAATGACCTCGCCGAAGTACCTCCCCAGTCCGATTTCCTTTCAGAAAAGACGCTGTCGTTATAAATCGGAACACGGTTACCGATAGGAAAGTCCAAGCTCCGCTCCGTCCGGAATCTAAAACACTATCGGAAATGTCGGCAACACTGATAACACTGACAGAACGATACTGTCAGTCTGCAGATCGTTGCGCGAGGAGTCGCGGCCGCGGATTTAGCTCCGTAAACTATAACGGCCCCACGCCATATGCCCGTGAACAACGCAGGAACGTTCGGGCGACGCCCCGTCTAGTTCACAGGTCCGCAAGCGAGCCGACGGTTCTGGGAATCGTCGCGGAACGTCTGCGCGACCCGGCCCCGGGGAATCACGCGAGACGTTAGCGCAACGCGAACGCGTTCGCGTTCGGCCCGCGGTTTTCGCGTCCGACAAAAAATCTACCGAACTCGGCCCACCGCACCACGGCGGCTCCGCAATCTGCCGCCTACCGCCACCGTTCGTAAATGTTACTGCCGGCAACACGCGCGCGAACGACGTCGCGTCAAACCGGATCGCGCGGGCCCCGCGGCATTTCCCGCGAATTCGCCAGCAAAATTGCAATATAAATAGTAATTGTGTACAATACGTGTCCCGGGTTGAGATTGCGTCGCCGGTCCGAAACGAACGCGCGTTTTCCCCGTACGACGGCGACGCGGTTTTTCGCGGAAACCCGGACTAAAAATAACGGCAACGCGCCGTCGGCGGGACCGTCCGAAAACGCTTAATTCGATTCCGCGTCAGACGAAAACGTTCGCGGAACACGGACGAAAATACGGCGTTATCACATTGTTGCGCGCGAAATAACGGGAATAAATAATTTTTAACTGGAAATTTAATTAAATTGCAATTGTGCGCGGCGTGTGACGTTGTAACTTTTCGCCGCCGTACAACGACAGTATTCTCTCTTTCCCCCCCACCCCACCCCACCCCCCCTCTCCACCGAGATCGACACGAAAACCCCGTAATAATCCCAACGGGTTATTGATACAATAACAACTGTACGCGAGTCGCGCAGGCACGAACGCAAACTAGAGGGAGCCGGGGGGGGGGAGGCGTCTGCTTAGCCCCCATACATTCACTAACGGCCCCCTCAAAACGATAAACACTTTAAAACGCGTTCTTGAATCGAACGGAAAACAAGTACACGGGACGAGTACGACGGGTGTGAGCGAGTACTACGAGTGTACCCGGCCCAGTTGGCCGTTACGTTTGTCAGTGTCCTCTGCAACACGCGGAACGTGCGTCTCCTGTCACCGGGCGGATAAATACGAACTCGAGGCCAACAATGGACCGAGACCGTTTCAGTAATTTGTCCATCCTAAGTAAAAGGCGAAAAGAACGGAATTGGTAAATAGAATTGATCCCGATGGAATTTTACGACGGTTTACAGCTTACCGTGTAAAAGACAAAACGCAACTTGAATAGTCGGCTAATAACTGTCGTGCGAAAACGATGTAAATAATAGACGCCTGGTGTCGCATCCGCATGATGGTTTTAGTTAATGGCAAAACTATTGCGACAGCGGAGGGTAAACGTTAAATCGTTCAACTGCCGGATTTCCGATCGATTTAAATCGCAAGTAAGTCGCTATCGGATTTTCCTAGCGGTTTTCATAATAACCAGGAAAAACCGGTAAAATAAAAACTGGCAGATTTACTGATTAATTTCATTGTTTTATTTTTTTTTTTTTTATTTTTATTTTCACACAATGTTTTAATATCTCAAATCGCGGCTGTAAATATTGTTACGATACCTATTTGTATGTGATATTTTGGATTGTACAAGTTAATAAATAATTGAAATAATATTTTTCAGGGTGTTATGTCGCGCATATAAAATATTTATGGCCGGTTAAATATTCGCGTGACGTACAGAATTAATGTCGTTCCAAAAGAAATGTTACGACGGAGAAAAAAAAAAAATATTGAATATCGATAATATTGTGTGTAATACCGAATACAATTTAACATAAAAAAAAAAATAATAATAATAATACAAAATAATATTTAAAATGTATTGTACCCGATCATTTTACGGTTAAATAAATTACTACACACCTGTATTATCAGTCCGTTATATAATATTATACACCTACATCATTGTATGGAAAATATAAAATATCATTCATTCGCATAATGTGTATTGTGCGTATACATTAATTAATAAGCCTTTTTTTTTTTTTTTAATGCATTTAATTGTATTTTTAAAAATATTTTTCCGGCAAAACGTTTAGATAAAAAAAAAAAATTACATAATTTTTATCAATTGTTCGACTGAATTTAATTAAATTGAGAACTGTGAAATAAAATGTTTTGTAAATATAACGCGAATCATTGCAATTTCGGTGTGGTTAGCGAATTCCTTTTTTATTCGCTTTCGGGACTACCGTCCGGCGATTTATTAATTTTGTTTGTATAGTCCAGGGGAACAGTATCGAAATTGGTTTTGCGCTCGGAAAATTCGCATCATTTTTTCTAAATTTTATTTAGTTCGCCTTAAGAGCTGGTACACCACAATATTACGAACATTCAGTGGCGCGCCTACAGGGTTTTTACGACTCCGGGAAAACAAAAATTCCGCCTCTCCCTCATGAACGTTTTATTTATTTTCCTGATCCAACTTGGCTGTCTCTTTCCTATGAAATTGCCCGCAACTCAAGTCCAAAAGGCTGAAATCATTTAGATCCGGCCGCTCTTGAAACCTTACCAAATCTTACGTTAAATGGCTCTTTTGCCCTCCGTAAATTCACCACCGTGAAACTACTCAATACGTCCCTGACCGGAAAAGTGTATCGCCGTAGTCTTTCTCAGTGCTACAAACGTATTTTCTCTCGTAATTTCATAATCTGTCGATTTTACCGGAAACGTATTATGCAAAAAAATGTCTCACAAATGAGGATAACGTACAAATCTCCTCTGAAATCTCTTTCCCAATAATAATTACAGATGTGTTCGTGGAGGGCGTGGTAATGTTCCATTCGGACATAAAAATGTATATATATTTTTATCGTTATTCACTATTTTTCAATGGTTACGTCCGTGCATATAACCGCGTAACGCAATGGAACGTCCTCCGCCGCCCGACTGGCGTCGATCATAAAAAACGCGTCGTTGATGGTTTTCGTTTTTATTTGAATTTCGAACAGTTCGCGATCGTTTTCTGCGGGCATTCAAATAATAATTTTATCGATACCTACGCGCGCGAGCCGTCACGTTTACCCGCAGTTTCTCATGGGGCAATCGTCGATACCAAATCGTCAGTATTGTCACGTTATGACAATATTACAAATCGTCCGGTGTGCGCGTGGTGTTTTTTTCCCTCCTCCGTGAATTCATTAATAATTCATTTATTAACCGAAACGGTGGGAATTTTTTCCGAAACACAACAGTCCCGATAATGGATGTGGGATATCGTATTATACTATCCATAATAATATAATATTATACACTGCAATTAAACACGTCTATATAGGTGCCTACCTGAGTATGATTATTGTTGGTAATGATCCATTGCATTGATTGCATTTAAATAGGTTTTAAAATAGGGATTCAATATTATTTACGACTTTCAAAATTCCTGCGCATTGGATTACCAACTCGACTACTTGGATTCCGTCATATTTCTACGTATACACATAATGATTCTCAGATAATGTCTTTTATGCGCCTGTTGAACAAATTCAATTTTAATTGCTCGTACCAGTTGTACTGTTGCAGTACGGGCGGGTTGTAAGTATCGTATTATTAATTTTGAAGAACAACCGCGGAGACCAGTGACGTAGCTCGGAAAAAAATTCAAGGACGGAGGGGGGAGGGAGTTTAATTTAACGATCCTCTCAATCACTAAAAAATGTTTCATGCATTCACATTAGAAAAAATATTGAAAAATTTTAAAACTATCAAACGGTTTTAACGGCACTTATATTAAGTATAAACTGCATTAAGCTTAATTTTATCTGGTAAATAACAAGATGTACATTTTGAACTGCATTTGTAGAAACGTAGTTATCGACGACATTTCGTATAGGGGAGATGCCGAGATGGTTTATAACCAGGGGCGGACTGGGGAGAGATTTCGGCCCGGGAAAATACAAAAGTACCGGCCCACTTATTCATTTACCAAATACTGAATTTTGTTCAATATGTATTATCATTATTTTAACATAACTACAAATTTGGTTATACATTTTGAATGATATTACGCACCGTCAAGTTCTGTCATCTGTCAATTTGTCAATCAACAAACAAACCAACAACTATTCCAACTTGGGTAACCACTAGTAAAAAAAAATTTCCTCGAAAAAAATATATAGGTATTTTAGTATACATTTTTAATATAAAATACTTTTTATAATAGTCATTTGAAGAAGCGGCCCACCAGGAAAACTCCCGAGCTCCCGGTGACTCAATCCGCCACTGGTTATAACCCTTTTATCACTCCCTGGTTAACATAAGTAATATCACTAGATCGACGTATCGACGTCCGGAGGCTTTTGCACATTTCTGCTCTGGGCGTCTTCGCGTGTAGGCAGTACTCGATTTTTGAACGATGTCACTCAAAATATTATTTTGTTACAACAATATTCTTGAATTACTATTATATCTTATATTTATCGTAATATTCTCCGATTGGCCAATTGTCTCCGATAGCCTTTCCCGCAGATTGTTTATACATAGGCATCATAGAAAAAAAAAAACAACTAACACTACAAGGACAAAAATAACTGCACGCATTATAAACTTCCTATAGAACGCCTAGAAGTTATAGAACCGTATTATTATATAATATATATATATGCTGAAAAAGAGCTTCTTTAATAATGCATTTTATTCCAAAATCCAAATGTATTAGTTGTGGTGCAGCCGAGAAAAAATATATACCTATGTACAGTATTATACATTTATAAATATTACCGCCGGCCCCATAACGTACAGCTAAATCCGTAATACTATTACGATTTTTACGTTCCCGGGGCATTCGAAAGATTATTATATTATTTGCATTTGTTTTGAATTATTGATTCAAAGACGCGTATTATACTTAATATGAAAACGAGATTCGGATAGTGGATGCTGTGTATATATGCAATAATATATTTTAGTATAGAGCGAGGAAAAGCTATTAGCTTCGCTAAGCAGATGTGATTTTTTCCCCTCGGTTTAGTTAGGAAATCCTTTGACGTTTTCACGTGGATATTTACCTTAAAGTTTAATATAGGTATATACTATGCGTCCCGTATTTCTTGATTACGTCCCGGCATCCACGTAATAGTTAAAAAACCACGAATGTTATGTCCAATTTATTTAGGAATATTTGTCCGTCTTGTATTTAATGTGGAACAGTATTAAACTTGGCGGGAACTCTGACATAGGGCCACATAATATCGATAATAACCGACGAAATAGGCAGCAACGCGGCAAAACGGGCTAAATGTAATTTAGTTTTGTTTTTGTTTTTTATACTGTGTTTAAAAATTCTACCAGCAATCTTGCTTCGAAATATTAAGTATAGCACCTTTTTTGAAAGGAAATTTTCCTGGGATGGTACTTTAGGAAGGTCATTTTTGATTTCCCCAGGAGTTTTCCCAATAAATAAGAAAAAAATGGTAAAAACCGGGGAAAAAAAGGGGAAAATTGGTACAATATTAAACAAATACTCTTAAATGTTTGATGCATACTTAATGCATATCATGTGTACCCTTATAGTTATAACAATTTTTGCTCAAATGTAATCAAAAACATTCGAATTCGTATTTATATTTAACATCCTAAATTCGGTTTAGACATTTTTTACAGTCTAATGAAAAGGAAAAAAAAATGGCCAATCTCAAAAGACTCAAACAGATAAAGAACCAATTAAAAAATAAAAATAAAAGAAAAAAATACCGAGAACTCGATTGAAATTACATAATATTTTTGGTTAGGTATAATAATAATTGTGGTACATGTCAATATTTCTAACGTTATTTAAAGTGCGTAACGCACGGTCTATGGGGAACCGTAATAAGCAGTATGAAAATTACATTTTAACGACGAAGAGTACTTAAAATTAAATGATTGTTCTATACTAATGAATTATTACCGAATAAATCGGGAGAATCTATTAAACTATTGGGTAAATCGTAGAAATAAACGCTGTAGACATAAACGGCGCCCAATAAATTGTAATATTGCTATATTTAATCGAATCCCACTACGAAATGGAAAAATAGATGACATATCGTTCGGATTATATTTAATCTGTCTAGCGGAGCTATTTTGGTCAGTCGACCAAACAATTGGACCATAATCATCCAGAATTAATCTTACAATATTATTAGTAAAATGTATAAAGTAATAAAAGTTTTAAAATCAGAAAATCCATTTGTACGCCGATAAATAAAATCAAGTATACGAGAAGATTTTTTTTTTCCGCAGACAATGACATGTCTTAGGATTTTGTGCGTTTTCAGAGCGTGTTTCGAGGATTTCGTAAATTTTTAAAGATATTTTCAACTCCGAGAATGACAAAACAACGATTCGTGTATATCAGCGTTCAGCAGACAAGTTGAAAATTATACTAGGTACCCGTGTTTTTGATAAAATATTATTCATTTATTCGTTTCACTCAAGTAAGTTGTTATGATCTATTCGATTTTTTAATACATCGGGGTGTAGGTACCTCGATTAGATTACCGTGTAACAATATCGCATTACGTATTGCAGGAGCGTACCAAGGAGGACGTGGGGGGGGGTATTATACCCGTTTGATTTTTTTTTTCTTTTTTATAGCAACTTACGGAGCGGAAGCGAAACGTTGAAATATCAAACGAATACTGACGTTGTCTCGTCTAGTTATCCATAACCTCGAGTAATCGTAGATGTACGAGATAGTCAATAGCGATATTATTATAAATATGCGGGAAATTAACAATGGAAATTCAATAATAAACGAATGAATAATTTACAATATTAACACAGATAATCGAATATCAATATCAATAACAGAATATCGAGAGTGCGTGTAGCTATTGCGCATCACGCGTCGCACTCTTCGTATATTTCACATAGAGTTGTATAATATTACAACTCTATGATATTTTATCAGGCAAGTTGTGATAAGAACGATTACAATACTATTCGGGCGCGCGCAAAAGTGAGATGCCCCTCTCGATATGTCGGCGACACGTTTTATTGCTTGCATTGCTCTATCCATTGTGCACGACCCGTGGCTTAAGCATATTGTAAGCGCGTATGGTGCGCACTAATTATTCGTTTAAAATCGCCGGACTTTACCTACCCTCATAGTTTTCAAAAGTTTTACACGAATCGCCGGAATGATTTGAAAACCGCCGGATCTGGGGCGACAAATCACCGTACCGGGCGACATTATTAACGTTATTATTATTATTATTGAATAATAATGCAGAAAAGAAATCTAATATGGAAGTGTTAAAAATACCACAGACGAATCTCAGGGCCGCTTTTAGGGAGGGGTCTGCGGGGCCCATGCGCCGGGCCTCGCACTCGCACTTGCATTTTTTTTTTTTTTTTTTAAACCGTAATAAATTGCAGAAACAATTTATATTATTATACGTTATACAATAACATTAAACATAAACATTTATCGGCCATCTAAAATTATTAAAGACTACCGGGCCTTTTGTAGAGGGCCCCGGCGAACCCAGACGAACGTTATCGGAACGATGGACATTAGAAAAACTAAGCATTTCGGACACGTTGCACGTTCAGTGTGACGAATATCGCGGAAGGGGCGATAAACGGGGGGAAAAAAAGGAAGAGGACGGCCGCGGGGACGGAAATCTGGGGAATGCGAGGAGAGGGTATACCGTATGGCGGCGAGTGAAAAGGCGAGCGGACAAAAGGGACAAAGCGTCGGCGGGCCGAAATAAATAATTATCGTGTACGCCGAAAATCGGACGGTCCGTCGCGCGCGCCCGTGTCGCGGATCGCGCGTTCCGTTTCGCGCACAAAACCGTTTCCGAAACAATAACGACGGCGACGGCGACAACGGCAACGGCGACGGCGACAACGGCAACGGCGACGGCGACAACGGCAACGGCGACGGCGACAACGGCAACGGCGACGGCGACAACGGCAACGGCAACAAAACCGCGCGGTCGGTCCAGAAACCGAGCGTGCCGGCGCGCGCGCGCGCGTGCGCCGCGGTCGTGCTCGCCGGTCTCGGAAAACGTTCGTTGAATATCAATTATCGCGTAGAGCGACGCGCTGAGGAGACGGCAAACCGACGGTCGCCGCCGCCGCCGTACTCCGGCCGGCGCACCGCGATGATATTTTTTCCGACAGCACGCCGGGTCCACGCCGAAACCGGAAACGAAACGAAACACGCCGGCCATGCCGAGTTGACGGAACCGTAACGAATTCACGATCGATTTATTTTCGCGGTTCGCGTCCCGCAACATCGGCGATTTCCCCCGTAAAGCTCTACGAGTTTACGAGTACCTTCCGTGTTCCAATTTTTTTTTTTATTTTTTTTATTTTTTTTTTCGCGTTCACGCCACGTAAAAATGTACACTTGCCAATTACCGGGTTGCGCTTCTAAACTGCGCCGCACACTACTATCGAACTATTCGCACTACTCGTCAAATCCCGAAACGCCCCATCTTATCTGTTTGTCATTTTTAAAACACCGTCCCGCACGTTCGACAATGTTCGCACTACACGTTTTAATTACAAAATCTATCAGAACTATTGCACAATTATATTACCATGGAAAACCTGTCATTGTGATCTTTTGGGGGCGGTAAATTTAAACTCGGGGGTTCTCGGGTGACCCTCTACCGACCGCCTGGTTGCACCTACGCAGTTGCCGTTCGTCTCGCGGAGACCCGTATAGTGACGCGCCACTAGGAACGTTCCCCTCGGAACGTTACCGGGAACAGGGAATACTTACCAGCCCCTTTAAAAAAAGGGGCTAAAGTTCCTTTTAAAAAAAACTCCCGGGAAAATCAGAAAAACAACTTTCGAACCTTCTTGCACGATGGGCGGGCCACTGTTGTAGGCGTGAACTTGGGAAGGCAGAGGGGAAATTTAATGTATATCTGTACGCAGCGATTAACCATTGCCAACGAGAAACGCGATTCCGACCGGAGTTCGGTTAATAGTGTTGCTTTGTCGACAATTTAATGTAAATCATATTATGGTAAAACAATTACGTATGCATTAAGTATTTATTTTCTTCAATAATATTTGTACCTGTTTTCCCGTGTATTTTGCCGCCGCCGACATTGCCGCACTTTTGCCGCGTGTCCGCGCGCGATGTTATTAAACGGCGCGGTGGCACGCGCGCGGACAACAATCAAACGGCAACGGAACGACGGACCGTTTACGCCGTTCACGAACTCCGCAAATAATAATTACGCGTTTTTCGGCCGCGTCTCGCCGGGATAAACGGCATCGCGCCCGCGGCGATCCGCCGTCGCCGTCGTCTTTTGTCTGTGACGATAAATAAAAAAAATCCGTTTCGTGCGTTATTATTGTTAATTTTTTTTTTCTGTTCGCCGTCGTGCCGGGAAATAAAAAATACGCCCGCGCGAACCGTACGATATTATCTTGTTACGCGGGCCCGAAGATTATTGTTAATGAATCCGGGGGTCGTATGTCGTTTCGCGTCTCGTATCACAAAATAATAACAATAATAATAATATTATATTATTATTATTACGCGTTTATCACGACGGATAATAACGAAATATGATTACACGCATACGTCGAACTTGTTAGTTACGAAAAATACAAATACGCGAATCACGTGCATAATAAAAACAATGGCGGATAAAGTATTTTTTTATTATTTTTTTTTATTGTGGGCGGGGGAGACAAAATTGTTTATATTCATTTTGTTGAACACAATATTTATGTTTTGATGTTCGGCCTTCAAATAAAGTGTAACTCAAATTTTAGATTCTGAGTGGAGCGAAGAACCTTATGGTTTTTCAAAGATTTTTTTTTTCTGTGTGGACCACTTCTCTACCAGATGACTTGTTCCGATTTTTACGTGTAGCAACTTTTCTGAAAGGAAATCTCACTTGTGTGGTACATTAGACAGGTTATTTTTTCCGGAGTTTTCTCATCATATGTAAAAAAAAACTGGGAAAAAAACATAGGCAAACCGGGAAAAACGTGAGAAACCCGGGGAAATCGATACAACACTAAACAAATATTACTAACGAAAATATATAGAGTCTACCTAATTATTTTACTATAATATGGTATATATATATATATTTTTCACGAAGCATCACTGTCAACTGAACTCCACTCAATCGTTTTTCGTAAGTAATGACTTATCGTTACTTACAGGTATACATTAAATTACTTATTACAGTGGCTGTACCCGTCCCTATTATCCTAGAACGTTTTTTTCTAACATGAACACTTTAAAAGTATAGTTTACTTACATGATTTATAAAAAAAAGTTTGAAACAATTATTGAAATATTACAATATAAAGAAAAATAACTTATAACGTAGTAATTTAGTTTATACGATATTATTGTAGGGAAAACTATAAACGCTTAGGTTGTTGTTCGGAAAAGAGATCTAAAGCATCGTCTCGTATTACATTAATTTCTTTGTGAATTGTGAATATTAAGCAATATTCCGATTCCTTTAAACGATTTTCCCCCATTGAACTTCTTAAGTATGTTTTTATACGTTTTAACATGGAAAATGAACGTTCACACGTGCATATTGAGACTGGTAAGTGGAAATACTGCTAAAATTAATATAAGCTGACTAATATATTTTGGAAAATATCGACTTGCTGCAACTTGTTATTGATCAAAGAAACACTAAATATAAAATACAGATAGGATTGCAAACAAGTATCAACATTTATTGACTATTGTAAATTCGTAATAATTAGTCCTAATCACAATTTGAGCGACGATTTATAACCATTATTACAACTATAAATATTATATAACTGTCAGGGTGGGGGACCGGGCCTTGAATCCGCCACTGCATAACAATGTTATTAGTACACAGGTACGCGTATTAAATTGTACATAGGAAAGCCGTATCAGTATTACGTTCGAGAATACGTGCTACCCAAGTCCAAATCGAGACATTTAAACTTCATATTAACTCAATATTAGATTTATCTATTAAACATACAGATCTCAATTCGAAAGCCACAAGTATTATGCAAATAAATAAATATATTATTTTTAACAAAGATACTGGCTGTTTCTACCAATAATATCAATAAGTCATCATCAGGCAACGAAAAAATATTAAAATATTCAAGTACAAAGTTTATTGTTAAATGCATACATAAAGAATATGCTATGGCAAAAACTGAGGCCCCGGGAGTTTAGTGACCTAGAGGCCATAGGTTCTCGGTGGACCCCTCCCCCTTTAATCCGGGTTTGGTGCTACCTCCTGCTATAAGGAGTTCCGTACAGGTTATTTGGAGGACCAAATTTCCGATAAAAACGTTCTCATCCCAAAAGTATTCAAATTAAATAGTCTAATGCATTTACAAGTACAAGTAGTCCCAGCCAAAGAAATCTTGCACGGTGCAACATTCGTTTTAGTTTATCGATACCACTATATAAGTTATTCAAGTTTGAGCAACTTAAAACCATCAGATTTTCAAACAATAATAACTTTATTTTTTACATACTTAATTTCGTAATATCGAAAAAATAAAACCAACGTTGCAATATCTATGATTAAAATTTGATTCCTTAAAAAAGTCAACAGCTCGAGTGGCTTTTGCTCGCGTAGTTTTTATTGTCAAATCACGCAGGCGGTAGCATAGCGCCATTTAATATTTACAGTTTTACCCCGTCAAATTAATATCAAGGTTAAAAATATAATAAAAATATCGAATTAATTCGAGTTTCAGTACACAAGTTAATCCGGATATTATAGTTACTATTATGCTAACGCGCGTATCGTCTACATTAAATTATAAAATCGCTCCTGAGCAGTTGAGCTCCGTCATTAGAGTTGAATTTCCCTCAGCCGATTTGTTGTCGTTGCAATAACTAATTTCTTCTTTTTTTTTATATATATATATATATAATTGATCTAAAATTGTTCTGGTCACCATAATTGCTCATCGACGTCAATATTATAAATGTATCATACCTACCAATAGTGGTTTATTACCTACTATTACTATTAACGGAAAAATGTGGTATTGTATCCCTACGCCTACTTTCCCTAATTAATTTCCTACAACGAGCAAATGTGAGGTTAACACTTACCTTATATTTTCTGCTTGAATTTCGCAAGAAGTTCGTTGCTTAAAATATTGGGTACGGGATATAAAGGGTATAGATATCGATGAATCGTTGCAATGTACACACCTCGTTAGGTACTCAATAGACGGGTGAATACTCATTTTTACTGCCTTCTGCTCGCAACGCGGCAACCAGGCGTATAGACAATGCTAGTGTAGCAAGAATCGTATATTCTCCACCGCCTTTTCTAAGAGTATAGACAACCGAGAAGAACGAGTTAGATGTCGGCACTACGGGAGCACATGAGTTGCGTCCTGTAAAAATGGTACACATGAGTTGCGTCCCGTAAAAATGGTACACATGAATTGCGTCCCAAAAAATCCAGAACGTAATTCGTGTAGTTAAATCAGGGTTTCTCAAACTAAAATAAATAATAAATAAATAAATAACAATTATAAATATAATCATGAGTCAATCAAAAATGTACTATCAAATGTAATAAAAAAAATAAATAAATGTTATAACAATTGTGTGAATTTTAAGAATATTTGTAGAATAGATTGAGCTTCAAAACTAATTTGAGGTTCAAATTGGTCACTATACGCTAAAATATAAAGTGTTTTTAAAAGCACAATGTATCTTTTTACATAAAATATAGTTCTAAGAGTTTTATCTGTGGCCCACCATCTTGTAAATCCAATTCGTTGCAATATTTCTCAAGCTAATGAGATTTTAGGTTTACAGTTCTAAATATAGATATCTCCAAAATCTCAATTGATTCAATCATAAATATTATAATATTATTTTGAATTGACGCTGATAACAAAAATGTTATAAAGTCACAAATGTATATTTTTTATTTACACTATTACAATGTATTTATATTTGATTTTTTTTTTATTTCATAAATTTACAGTTCATATATTTTAAATCCTTTTCATTTTATAATTATGATTTTTTCGTTTATAAAATAGAGCCCCATATAGTTATTCATGTAAGCGGGCTTCACTGACTATTGCCAGTCTGACCCTGGGTATAGTAGTTCTCGAGATTTTTGCAGATTATCTGTAAGGGTGTACAAAGATAAAAAAAAAAAACTATCTTCCCGTAAACACAAAATGCTGTTTATGCAATAAAAATCCAACCAAAATTTTACCAATCCAATCCGTCTATAAAAAAACTCTAAATTCCAGAGTTTAAGCTCATTAGGTCCAGAGGGAACCGCTATAATTTCAAGGAGAATTCCACAAAAACTGGAAATAATTGTCAATTTTTTTTTAATTAAGTGATGTTCCGAAATTTTAATTTACTCTTAAGGAATGATATAATACTATCCCGTTGGTCGACATCCGAAAAATATTATATCGAACAATTGTTCGATATAATTACTTAATGCGCATATTTTATACTTTTTTTTATTGACAATGTTTTAACTAGATTCTGCAGTAACAGTATTATTATTTTGACGATACACTGTAATTATTATTATTTTTAAAAGAATTTTATTATGGTGGAACAAAAAAAAAAATAATAATAATAATAACTGTCGTGGTTACACAAAATCTGACTGATCTTTTTTTAGTTATTATTATTTTTTTTTTAATGATAAATTCGAATTATTTTCCATGACATTTCTCAGTTGGTTTCGTGTTTTTAACAAGCGAGCGGTTTGCCGCCACTGCGCGCAATGATAAACACAAAGTCCAAAAGTATATTATTTTAATATTCGGCTTACATCGTCGTTGTTGTTCATTGCTAAGTCTCGTGAATGTTATTTCCCCGGGATCACGTAGAAGTTCTAAGTCGTTTTGCGCTCGAAAAACCAGCTAATACGTTTACTATTACAATGTATAAAATAATATTCAGATACTTCACATTGAAAAAAGACCAGGAAGTCGACAGTGTTCGAAACTATACTGCAGCAGGTCATTATAGCGAAATAAACTGCAGTAGATTTATAGTTCATAGTATTGTTATTATAATATAGGTACTTGATAACGGTGCACTTTTAACCGATGACAATACGAAATAATTTTGGCTCGAATTTGGCGCCTCGAATAGCTCGTTAACGAGTAACGAGTATACGTGTAGAGACAATAGCGCGGCATAAATATATAATATCATATTATACTACTGTTATCGTTATATTTAGCTATACATTTTGTATATAAAAACTAATTTTGTGCTGTTAGTTTTAATATTAGTGTGCATTGACCTGTTATCAAACTTAAAGACAAGAACATTGTCTGTAAGTTGGTTTTTTTCTCGTTATTTTAATTCCAAGCGAATTTGTGAAATATTACAATTTAAAAAGCTGTCCTAGAATAATGGGGACGGGTGCAATCACTTTTATAAGCAATTTAATGTACACCTTTAAGCAACGATTCTAAGGTGTTCAGATGATAGTGATGCTTTGTTGATAATATATATGTCATATTATAGTAAAATAATTAAATAAGCATTATATATTTTCTTAATAATATTTCTTTAATGTACCGATTTTCCAGTTATTTCTACGTTTTTCCCAGTTTTCCCATGTTTTTTCCCGGTTTTTCATATTTGCTAGGAAAACTCTTGGAATAATCGAAAAATTACCCCCTAAAGTACCCTTCTATTTCCTTTTAGAAGAGCGGCTACACTTAAAAATCGGAGCAAGTTTTCTAGTAGAAAAGTTGCGTAAAAGTTACATCTTTGTAAAACCATAAGCGTAGTCCACTTAGAATCTAAAATAATCAAATATTGCTTAAAAATTAAAATATTCTTGTCTTGTCTTGCCTAAGTATGATTATAGGCCAATGCTATATTGTTAAAACTAACAGCGCAAAATTGGTTCAAGTATAAAATATATAAGGACATTAACCGTAACATATGATATATTAATGTAATATAAAAACTGTCACCTAGTAATATTGTAAATATTTTTTAACACTTTTAGACTCTGAGCGTAACGAAAAACGTATTGGCTTTACAATGATGTATGCTTGTAAGTTTTATTTTTATATTTTTTTTTTTTTTTTATAATGTTGCTCTATTTCTACCAGAAATCGTGCTCCAATCGACGACGAGAGATATTTGTTGTTGCATTTTGGATCACAGGCTCTTTTTCCTTGTCGTTTTTTACGTAAATAATTTGGAAAAACAGGGAAAAAACTTGGGAAAAATCCAAGTTTTTTTTTGTTGTAATTCGAGTAAAAATAATATTGTAAAGACATGCAATTAAAATTAAATACTAATTTTAGTCTATTGTAAACGTGATAAAGTTTCCAAAGCATTCTAGCGATTTTTGTGCTACATATTTATTGGCGAAAATTACGGAACTTACAAACACGTTTAACCGAACTTAGTTCAGTATCGTATTTCAATGGCATATTGTTGCATACAGATATAATTTAAATATCTTTATGTATTCTACCTTAGTACCTTCCCTAATTCTCACCTATAACAGTGGCACATCCTAAGAAGTATCAGTCTTTGACTATTGCAAGCCGACAATAAAATGCGAAATAATACTAATAATTATATTCGATATTATACAGCTACGTTAGGTTACAGGGACGAGAAAGGGTAAACCGCCCTGCAGCTGTTGGCCGGTTATAGCTACACATTTTCCTTTGCGGTTTACCCGATTTTCTCGATAAAACCGACGTTACACAATATACATATTGTAATTGGAAAATATCCAAGTTGTTTTAGCATATATAACGTCGTGTTTGAGTTCGACGCTGTACCCTCTCTTCTGAAGTTTAACCTTCTATAGCGATACCTAGTTTCGTGGTTTTGCCGAATTTGAACTGTACCTAGCTGCTGGTATACAGCGGTCCAAAGATATTATGCCATGTACGGAAATAAGTTATTATTACATGCACCCACCGTTTTTATTACAGGAAGGTTCAAAATTTGCCTACGACGTTAAAATATAATATTATATAATATTTGATTTATACGATTTGATTGATTTTGACCCTTACGATTTGGACCGTAAGATTATTTTTCACTTTATTACAAAAAGGAAAAGAAAGAAAATCATCAAAATTACAAGAAATATTTTTCGTGTAAATATTTTCGTTTTTTCCACATCTTTTTTCTTCGGTTATTCTTCATTATTGAAAAAAACTATAAATCTATATTAACAAATTACGTTTTCAATGCACCTGCAGCTAGACAACATTTGTTACTCGAAACGATCCCTGATGTGGGTGATCGGATTAAGATTTTTGGCCGAAAACTTACCAACAGACAGATGGAATATAACCATTAAACTATACAATATTATTTTAGTAAAACCAATCGCTTCGTTCATTAAAAAAAAAAACATTATCGCTGTACACTTAGTAAATAAGCAGTCGTCGGTTCAATTGGAAATAAAAATATACGCATGCAATATCGTTGAAAGCCGTTATTTGTTTATTTTTTGCAATATACAGAAACATTATAATAATATTATTCATATATTGTTCTTTAGTTGATTTTTTTTAAACATTTTTTTCTCTTAATCTCTATTTAAATTAATAAATTAATTTTTATTTGCGTGATAGATTAAAAAAATAAAAACAAATATCTTTTTATTTTACATCTAAACGATGTCATATTATTTTTTTTTTCAAATATTTGGTTGATTTACAACTCCAATTCTTGTCGATGGTTCTAGCCTTTTAATTAAATTTCCTTAAAGGCTCTGGAGGGAGGTTAAGAGTGCAGGAAGACACAGGTAGCGGATGTGGAAAATCAGAGGCGAGTTTGTTTGACGTGATAGTCGTAGCGGGCGATTATCTAAAAAGAAGACGATATTATATATTAGGAATAATATTCTCTCGACAACTAACTGTAAAATATGCATAATGTTTCTAATGTTACGGTTAACTGTAAATAATATGTTTTTTAAATATAGATTCTTTGGGATACGCGCGGTTACTGTTGATAGTGATTCGTTGACGATTCTCGGTAAAAGAAAAAAAAAAAAGTCGTTTTTATACGTAAAATTCCACTCTCCGGTTACCTATTACCTAATATTATTATTATACTCACAAACGCATATTTTAACATATTATTTCGTTAGGTTCGAATAAAAATAAAACGTTCATGCAATGGAAAAAACAAATTTTTTTTTTTTTAAATATCCATATCGATTTTACGATTTTTATTATGTTATAGAACATTGCGCCGCGGAGTGAATCGGTTCAACTGCAGCGGCGGGTCGGGTTACTCATCCCATCTCTTCACGCGATGAATATTTTTATACGACACGCCGTTACCGATGACGATGATGATGATGCTGATGTAACAAGACTTACCGTTTTATTTTTTATTTACCTGTGTAAATACCGTTGGTACAACACCGCACCGGAATACTATAACGTATCGTATTATTTTATTTTACTACATGGTTTTTTTTTTTTTTCAGTCCGGTTTAATATTATAATAATATTTTAATACTCACTGTCGGGATGTTTCTTTGGGCTTTGATGTGTAAAAACGTTATGCGCATATTATATGCATTTATATTTTATTATTAAAAGTATATAGGTATCGGCTACAATTCCGTTCTGGTCCGTAATCATACAGGATGAATGTTTTATTTTTACCATTGATCCGTCGGTGATTTTCGCGGAGGATTTTAAAGTGAATTCGATTTATGTCCGACTTTCAGTCGTTACATTATATTAGGAGGATTTATGCGTATGCGCTGTCCCCATCTAACTAACGCATAGCAAAACTATTGCGTTATTTAGAATGCAAATTGAAATTTATGTAGTTTAATCACGAATAAAAAGAAAAAAAATTAAAGAGGAGAATATTTTCAAGATGGTTACAGCCATGTTAGTTTTTGGCATTTTTTTTTAATAGCTGAACTTTTTGTGTGACGGTTTGTTTAGTCAAGCTACAAACGACCATCGAAAATATTCCCCTTCTTTAAATTTTGTTATTTGAGCTTAAATTTAAATTTCTCCTTAAACGCAACAGTTTACGTTCTAAGTAACGCAATTTTAATATGATACGTTCTTAAGTTAAACTGCAGTGACGTTAGATGCGGATGTGACGTCCTCGTCACACGAAATTGTTTAAGCTTTATTTAACGCTACGCACTGTTTACGTCTACTCCTTATGCATACCTTAAACGAGAATTAACTAAAAACTTTCGATTTTCCAACGGCATCCCGCATCCCGTTTTTAACACATCCGAAAATGTATATATGATTTTAATAATTAATATAATGCGATTTGTTAAGTTTTTACACATTGGACGACAGACGTCGACAGTTTTCAGTATTTTTCCACGTTATGTCGAGTCGTACAAACGGATATTATAAACGAGGGGAGATAATAATTAAAAATCGATTGCAGCTAGGGTTGGTATTTTATTTTTTTTTGTTCACGGAACATACAACTTTTTGAAATGTAATATTATAAAAAAAATGAGATATTGACGTCTAGATTTATTGGAAAGCGGGTTTCGAGACATTAAAAAAATAATTTTAAATAGTTTTGCCCAAAATGCTTGTACTAAAGACGGGAATTTCTTTTTCAGCAGGTTACAAGCTCAAAAGTGGATCAAAAGTTTTGGCGATAATACCGGAAATTAAATCAAAAAGGCAATAAAAAAGCTATTTAGTGATGTTTCGATTAAATTATTTTTTCTGGTAGAAAAACGTCGTCCGTGTTTTTGTAAAATAATGAAATATTGAAATTCTACGTTTTCCAAGGTTTTTTCCCACTTAAGTGCTTTTATTTAAAAAATGACGTCGAAAATCATGAAATAACTTTTTTTATAGTATAATCCAGACCATTTGAACTTTCAGAAAAGTAGCCACACGTAAAAATCGGAGCAAGTTTACTAGAAAAAAACGTGTCCACAGACTTGAATAAATAAAGAAATAAACAGCATTGTAAAACCAATAGTTCCTTCGTTTACGTTCGGAATCTAAAATGTAATACAATTAATTCTGGGGCTTGGGTAATTAAAGGCCAATGTCACATTTTAGTGAAAACGAATTATATGACTTAACATATAAAATTGTATACGCTTAATTAAAAGTGAGATTGGCCCTTTTCGACTCTAGTCCTAGAATTAATCTCTCAGTCAATGAGAAAAAATAGTGGCTTGTAAATCAAATTTAGCATTATGGTAAAATTAGTTAATTCCCTATGTTTAACAAGTATACAGATAATAAATAATAAACGTACGTTTGCAGATCTTACACGAAGGGAAATGAAAACTAATTTTAAATGTTGATAAACCTAATTCCATTTATCCTGTTGTTTTAACAACTGAAAAATAGACAATATAAAATTTACTTTATCGACCATCTATGTAAACATGTTATGTAATATTTTTTTACTATACCACAGATATAAAAATACTAGATAGCCGACTGCTATAGTCTATGCGTATAAAATAATGTCTCCAACAAAATGGCCGCCTATAGTTATCTAAGAGGTGACTGTTAACAAATTAAACTGATATGGTACGCGATAAGATACTATTTTGGAGGGCTATAATATTTTCAACGTACGTAATATTTAAACATTATACCATCGTTCTTTATCAATACTATAATACGTAAACGTGCACCTCTTGGAATCTTAGATAATGATGACGGCTTTGTTTTTCGGCGACAATCATGGTACCAAAGTCGGCTTTCTAGTTGTTTTATATATCCGTGTACTATACTTGCTACTGTCCACTTATCGTTTGGCACGTCAAATTTAATTCAATTTATTCGTTTGGTGATTTTATTGCTCGAGAAACCGTTAGTCTGAGCCACACGATTTGCTTAGAAAAGAGAAAACCGTACGTTTACCCGACACCGAGTACACGATACACAGAATGTTTTTATTACCGATGGAAATCAAAGTATAAAATTAAACTCATAGGTGGGCGCGTCAATCGCGAGTCTATATTATATTATAACGCAGGCAGAGTTTGGAACGAAGGGAGCTTGTAGGGGTAGTCCTCCCAAAACTCAGCCAAGCCCCCTCGAATCAAGTCCTTTTTAAATCAGTACCGAGTAATGACCGTATAGCTTGTGAGCAGTGAAAACGCGCTTCGTAGCTTCGCTTTAATACATTATTCACCGCGATAAGTATAGCGATATTATAAAAAGAAAAATATTTCCTCGCGTACTGTGGCAAGAACCGCGATGATAGATATTATGTTTTATTAAAAAAAAAAAAAAAAATAAATAAATAAATAAATAAATCACGCGAAAACGTTCAATTTGTATAACGCTGCGAAATTGTCGACGCAGCGCTTGTACAGAGTCGGTAGGTAAGTACGAAAAATATAAAAAAAAAACCGTGAAAAACAATCAATTTCAAAATGTTCGACTACCAACGCTGCTGATTGTTGTCAGTTTGCACGTCGAACTCTGGCGTGTGTGTATAAATTATATAATATGTGTATAGAAATGTGGCAAGAACCGCGATGATAGATATTATGTTTTATTAAAAAAAAAAAAAAAAAAAAAAAAAAAAAAAGGCGATCTCGGATTACTGTTGAAATACGAATATAGCGCGTGACGATATGGAATAATACCTCAAATCGTATGCTCGCAGCGTTTCGGTAATAATATTGTAATAATAATATAACACTAACAACAATAAAATATGTTTCCGTTTCGGAAAAATGTTTATATTGTACATTAAAAGACAGATCATTTTTTTTTTTTTCAGAAAAACAATATTATTCCATTTGCGTTTTCATAAATTATCGTCACGACACGCGAGTGTGGCGACGAAATTATAATCTATTATTATAGGCCGATCTATTGTCGCGACTGCATCCGCAAACTTGCCCGCTACCATCCGCCGTCACCAAATGCAGTAGACGGTGCAAATTCACGTGTGACGGTCGCAGATATAAAATACTAGACGGGGCTAACTGACGTTTTTATTGGAAGCCAGTCGCCCCACGAGTGCGCGACGGGCAATGTTTACGTAATTTTCTTATCAATACGGCACGATAATATCGCAGAAGTGTGATACGCAATTTAATAAAAGTAATAAGTGTGTTTTTTTTTTTTGTAAATTATACTAAATCGCATATTTATAATACAACGTTGTACTGTATATATATATATATCTGCGTGCGCTAAAGCGTAGTGTTCAACGCAATTATCGATTTGGAGAGTTCGCAGAGCGCGCGTTTTTTTTTATCGGCCGAAAGTTTGGCGCGACGATGTATGCAAGAGCGCACACCATAACGATTCGGTACCGGCCGATTTGACAAGTCTGACCGGTTACACGATCATCGTGTTCAAACCAAACGGCCTGCGAACGGTCGGCCGACCGCTTGACCGGCACGGCGTTTCTGCCACAGCTCGCGCACACGCCGCGCGCGATTCACTTGTCGGCCGATCCGACCGATAGCCCACTGCATTTCGACACGCGGAGGCGCTGCGGTAACGACGCCGTCGCCCGTCGAAACGTCATTACGAAATAATTTGATGACATACGGTTTGTTGTTTCGCGTCGGAAATCGAAACGCATTGTATCCGTGTGACGACCGCGATTGAAAAATGTAAACATTGCCCACCAACGCGTACGGAGACGGGGTCCCTCAGCGTTCAGTATCTCCGCGTGTAACACGTTAGCCGTCTGGTGTTTTACGTGTGCGGTGACGGTATTGCGCGCACCCACCTACAACAATAGTATCGATTTTGACGGCGCGACGATGTAGATTGCGTTTACGGACACAGACGGGCCTAGGAGTACTCGACCATTTCTGAGCTATCTCAAATCCAATCTGTATAATATTCGAATTAATTTAGTCTTTAATATTAGGTCTGAAACCTATTGCCGGGCTCAATCCTCGTGTGTGCGTGTGTGCAGACTCGATTCGCGTCCGTAATTGTTATATTTAATACGTATTTTGTATGTGATCTGTCCATTATGGTCTGATATCTGTTATCAGATTAACGATATTGCTAATAACTGTATGTTTGGTATGTTTAAACGGTTTTTTATTTCTGTTTCGTTTTTTTTTTCTCGATTCGTATATAGATTCCATTATAAATCAATGCATTTTAAATTCTAATATGCTTGTGTAGGTATTACCGAAAGTGTATAGAGTACGAATATACGTTTTCTTATACAACGTATGTAACAATAATAATACGAACGAAAACCGCTTTGTTGCCTATTTTGCATATTATAATGATTGACAAGAGTATACATATTATATACTGTATTATACAACGCTCGTATATTCTTGTAAGTATTATGTGAAAATGTAAAATACTTATCGAACAATAAACTACGCGTTCATTATGGTATAATATCGTTTTAAAATATTCCTATAAACGCGACACTATTTTTTTTTTTTTTTTTTTTTTTTTTTTTTTGATAGATACTAAAATAATATTTGACATTGTTTTTACTGCGCGCCAAAATATGATAAATTTCGAATAGCTTCAAAGTATATCGTTAAGACTTAAATTGCCGTACACGTTGCATAGCTGCGTATGTACATATACGTACCTACCTATGTATAAAAAAGTATAATATGTTTTTTTTTCTTTCTACTCACCCCATTACATATTGCGACGGGGCAAAGCCCAAAAGTCGCAAACACGCCGTTTGTCGATAAAGAGAAAAGCCGATTTATCACCTTTATGACGAACGATATTATGTTCGCCTTTTTTTCCACATCTCGATGTTAACCCACGCACGAATACGTCGAAGATGACGACGTGTCTAACGCATAAACGAAAAAAAAAAAATACTATTTCGTATTATAATAATAATATGGTGGAAACAAACTAAACAAATTGCGTATTACTCGAATATTTTATACTCACTGTTGTTGTATAAAATTAGAATTAGCTATAGTATGACGCACTGCCGTGAATTTAATACGCTGAAAAACCTTTGAAGAGCACATAAAATTCCATATCCCTTCCAAAAAGAAAAAAAAAAAAAAATAAACAATTTAAAAGAAGTATTTTGAAAACACAAAAATGTCTTTTATTAAATACCTTTAATAGTTATTATTTTAGAAGAAGTATTTTATGTAATGTGAAATGCGTGTACGTATACAAATAGCTATAGAGTGTACGTACCTACATCGCTGCATAAAATTAAACCTATCTATGTCAACTATGAAGTAAGTATTGGATAATAATTACTTGACGATAAGGTGATATCTGCATGTTCAATCTTATACGGATAGGAAGCAGACGTCTAGAAAATGATAAGGATAAATGATAATGGTCCAAAAGCGTAATTTCTTTAAATAAATACATTTCTGTTTGTACTTATCTAATATTTGAATACTATATACTATTATATTTAATTGTAAAATTTCTTCGTCCAGGGGCCTTCGGCCGCCTCCATTTGCTCGTTTCGTAGGCGAATGCCGGGCTTTTAATCGAGAATAAACTACGATTTGTTATGCAAAACCACGGGTTATAATATTATGCGATCGAGCAGCGTTACCGAAACGATTTTTTTCATTTTCGACAACTTATCATCAATCTTGTACTCGTAATAATAATGTATCAAATATGAAATAGAACCATACATAACAATGTATGCTTTTTTAGATATCTTATGCCTATATATTGTGTATAGTAACGACATAGGTGTATAATAAATCCTATTCTTATATTAAACTGTATTTCCTGTCTAAATACGGCCGAGGGAGGGTGTTTTAGTGTTTTGACACCAAAAACGATTTCCCTTGATTATGCCACTGGCTCTACTAACGGCTATGTATTTATGGGTGCGTTGTTAAACAATAAAATACCGATTAGCCTACCGATGGTTATAAGTGTACAACTATATGTAGTTAAAACTTAAAATATAAAAATAAATAAATAAAAAAAGTCCGCAATAAAAAATATAATTACCGAAAGTATAATAAATTAATACGATAAATCATAATAATATAGGTATAAAAAACGTCTTTGAGTGTGTATTAACCGTGTTTTTTTTTTTTTTTTTTATTGAAGATATTATAATATTATTAAACGAGTAGGTGTTTTCCAAATAGGTATACACAAATGTACCTACGTGTTTGTGTTACTCAGTATAAGACTTTTTTAGTATAAATTATATATTTTATATTATACAATGATTAACGTATTTTTTTTTTATTTTATAAATGTACACTGGTGTTGTGAAAATAAACTTGTTTGGTTTGGTTATAGTATAAAATACACAGGTATAATTACTTAAGTAATATTTTTCACTCGTTTAAATTTAAAAAAAAAAAGCCGATATTGCACGTGGTAGGTGTGTGCCACTGTTGTTGTTGTAACATTTTGTAATTTACTTATTACTTACTGTTATTTATTTAAAATTAAATCCATTAGAAACACAGTGGTATAAATTTGATAGATTCAAATAATTTGAGTAACAAGGACATTATTATAGGTGTCATTATCTATGTAGGTATTTAGAATTTTATTTTTAATTGTTGACTTCCAATGTTGAGATACCTAGCTATGATGATTTGTATTATTCATATTATCATTATTTTAATTACAATTTTTTATAATGCGAAAGAAATAAATTTAACTTTTAAATTGTGCTGTTTAACTGCATTTGTACAATATATCTGTAGTCGTCTAAACTAATATAAGATGAAATGACATCAGACATAAAGGTTTTAAGTATTTTTTTGACTAAAGTGGTGGTATTCAAGAGTAAAAATTGTTTGCCCTCTCTATGGAATTGACTTGAAGACGTCCCTGAGTAATATTATTAACCTGTCCGCTCAGAATTGTTTTTTTGTCGGTAATGCTTAAATTTGCTTAGGTACAGATATGCATATATCAATATCCTACCTTTCCAACTTTTCATCTATAACAGTGGTCCACCCATCACGCGAAGTATTTCCGTCTTTTTTCTTGTCATTAATATTAAATATAATTATTTCGCCCCTCCTCCCCATAGTCATGGTCTGAAGACGCCCGTGTCCGATACGTCACGCTCCAACCAACGGTTAATGTTAACGTATTAGCCTATGTTGCGTCTGGGTCGATGAAAAACCATTACGGTTCACGTATTTACATACACCACTTGGCGGGGCCGAAGAACTCGGATAAAGTCTGTAAACACGTGTCCGGTCTCGACTTCGGTGTTAATACGAGTGCCTGTATAATAGCTGCGTGTACTGTATATGAACGAATCCGTGCAACTTCGTATATAATGTGTAATATCGGTATGTTTAGTCGTATTAAAGTTCTATATATTATGGTGTGATTCTATATATGAAATTGCTTTTCACAAAACCATCATTACGGTCCTCTAATGCTCCCTAAACTACCGCTATAGCAATAGGAGGCGGTTATTCGAAAATGAGAAACAATCCCCTTACGCATAAGTACACACGCATTTTAAAAAAAAAAAAAAAAAAAAAAAAAAACCCACCAGAAGATGTTTCCGTTTCACAGCGATAATAACGCACGTTTTGTTAAACAAAAGATTTTTTTTTTTTTTTGTGAAGCGTATATTATATAAACCGATTGAAAACAAAAAAAAAAACCGTTCAACATCAGCTGCTGTGCGTTATTTATGTATAATAATCGTACGTCGGAGGAAATCGTTACTGGTGACTATTATAAATTATAAATATTATATATCGGTTGTGTGAATAGTAGTGATATGTAGTGTTTTGGAAATATATATATTTTTCCACCAGTCAATTCTATATAATATCGGTTCTTGTTTAATTGTTTTCATAAAAAAAAAAAAAAAATATATATGTATATTAATTATAATACGTTTTTACCCGATTCTCTCTCCCCTTCCAGAGATCCATTTTAAATTGTTTTCCCGTATAGGTACCTACACGTTCTACTATTATGAATACGCCATATGAGTCATGGCGTTTTTAATTTAAATTTAAAAACGCCCCCGAAATGCACTATACCCTCGTTCGTCCGCACCACAAATATTAATATGCTCGTGTGGAGTGATGAACAACTTCACGTGATAAAGTATATTAAGTATATTATTTTTTTTCATTACGTGGTCAGGTTTTTTTTTTTTTTTTTTCGAATGCACCAATAATCTACGTACCTACGTGTATATTGTTGTGCACGCGGAGAATAATTATTTTTACCTATCTATATCCGAAACCGTTAACAATAATACTATTTATCATTTTTTCGCGTTCTCCCCTCAGAAATCCAATTTACGAGCGCTGCAGTAGCGGTTTCGGTTCATTACTGCAGGCCGAGGGCGGCGGACTTACTCTCGAGCGACGATAATGCGACGACCGCCTTTCACATTTGCGGCCACCGTTTTTAATTTGGACCGATAAAGTAAACAATTTTAAAGTAGGAAACGTACATTTTAATTTGTACGCGGTACCTATTGCGATATTATTACCGCTTAAATTCACCGTAATTATAACTGTTTAAGTAAAATATAAGTAACAATGTGTTATTTCAATCCACATTTTCGTTATTGTTTCCGCGAACTGTTTTATTGAATTTTGTTAAAATAATTATGTTGATGCGAAAACCGTCGTACAAGAACTTTATCCCGATTCTATAATAAAAATGAAATCATTTTGGACCATTTATGATGAATTGCCGGGACCTAAATTTGGTGTCAGTCCGCCGCTGCTACTGTTACTTCGGAGAGGATCGTTTTTGTCCGTTTTATTTTTTTGTCACTCAAATCCATATTCATTCACTTTGTCATATCTGTACGACGCGCTTGTATTTATCAGGCTATTTATTTTTATAACCGTACCATAATTTATGAGTTATTTTTAATCGAAATTTCTGTTTTTGAAATAAAGGAATATTCGTCTTTAACTGGTACGAGTGAGATACATACCGAACAACACATTAAACAAAACAACTACATCGATTTATTTTTAAAAAAAAAAATACCAAACTTACAGGTATATTTTTTTGTTTTTAAAACAGCAAGTGTGAAAAACCACACTATTTTCATTCTGGAATGTCACAGCTGTCACGACTATATGTATATAAGTTTATTCTTTATGCCTTGTTAATATCAGATAGAGCCGCTTCATATCTCATCATACCGATAAGAATCTATGATGGCGAGCAGTAAGCAAATGATTAATAGGTTTTTGAGTGATTTGTGAAATCACGATTAAATATATACCAACCGAATTATTGAAGTATCATAAGTTCTTTATGAATTAACAATACTCCTATTATATATGTATATTTAATCTGTTGCTTAAATTGTAAATAGTAAAAAATATTTCATTACAATTTGTTTAGCCACACACAAACAAATCATTACATCGATGGTTAGAAGGTAAAAGGACGCAGGCGTCACTTTTTTCAAATCGACTTTTTGCATATCGTCGTAAACATAAATGGCATTCGGGGAAACGTGATAAGACGTAAGCGTCATTGTTGGCGGTTAAATTCAATAGCAGGACTAAAATTGTGTGTAGTAGCCAGATAACAAATGCACATTTCCAAAACCTCATAATAGTGTTTTTAAAAATATGTTAAAGTTCTTTCAACATTTCAGTCCGAGTTTTAAAATGTTACACAAATATTCTTAAAATGATCTGTCGTCATTATTTGTCCGCTTTTTTAATATGCTGAGAATGTTCTGAAGCTATATTATTCTTAAAATTTAAAATTTTAAATATTTTATAACCATCAATATTATCAATGCGTCGTTATCAGACAGTCAAAGGTCCAGGTTGTGTTTACTTACTGTCTTACTGTATTTCGTTGAATATAGATTTAATATCAAGTAATACGCATTATAAAATGTTTAAATAAAGTACGTAAATTAATTGCCGATTATATTACCATGAATAAAAAAATTGAAGAAATTATTAAATCTAATAATGATTTAAAAACAACGAACTCAAAAATTATTACCAGCGTAAAAAGTTACCCAATTAAGTAATAAATTTGATCATCTTGTTGAAACTATCTCAGTATTAAAAGAAGAAAATAATGTGTTTAACGAAAAAATAATAAATCTGGATGAAGTAATGAATAAAAGACTTACTAACCGTTATGAACACTAATATCGACGATTTTTTTATTAAATCCACGAGTAAGCCAACTAGTCTACATGCAGATAAGCCTCAACCAATAAAAATCAAACTACGTGATCAATATGATATATTTTACTTTCTGCGTTCTCAAAAACAATTACAATCAACATAGAAAAGGATTCGACTGTTGTCAGATCGTATTAAGATGTAAAAAGAACACATGTATAACTTGCGGAAAGAACTATAAAAGCGTCGTGAAAAAGGTGAAAACAATATTATAATTAAATATATTAAGAAGGATATTACTAAAATTGTTAATTTATCAAAAAACCAATTAGGTCTTCAAATTTTAATATCTATTATCAAAACACTCGTAATATAAATAACAAAATTAATCAATTAAAAGTTCAAATTCCTCCATGTTATTATTATATTTATTGAAACTTGGTTAACATCTAACGCGGAGACGTCAGAATTAGGTATAAACTTACTATAGACTATTTAACTTATCGCTGTAATAATAGCAGCCACACTAGTTCCTTATCAAGAGGTGGAGGTGGAGTTTTAATAGCCGTTCTTGACTATTGTTGTAGCTTTACTCGACAAACATCCTACTATATATGCTATATTTGTATGGTTTGGGGACTTCAATCTACCGTCAGCTAGTAGCTGTAATATTCATTGTTTCTTTGATATAAAATTATCTTATTTAAATCTATCACAATTAAATGAAATTAAAAATAATAAAATTGTTACGCTTGAATATATTTTACAAATGTTTTTCAAATGTTAAAACAACCGATGTACAAAAAATCTTAAACCCATTAGTCTCGGTAGACCTGTTACACCCTCCTATTGATGTTACTTTTTTCACTGTTTTCGCATTTGCTAGGAAAACTTCTGAAAAAAATCGAAAAACAACCTCCCTAAATTACCTTCCCAGTCAGATTTCCTTTCAGACGAAATAAATAATGAAATGCTAATTGACTGAAAAACACAGCTTTTAAGAAAAAAAAAATAATAGGGAAACCAAACGGAAAATAGTTCGGCGATACTCCATTGAGCACGGTCGTTATTGGCCGACCTTTTTGATGACCCGATTGAGCGCGATAAAATATTGTGTACTACGTTATCAGATTTTCACTAGTACATATGTTGTGTAGATTACTAATAGGTAACTAACATTAGCCGAAAAAGATTTTGCTATCGATCGATGGGTATCCACGGAAGTTAAAAATAACTGGGATAGATAGGAAACCAGAATTTTATCTATACCGGTAAAAAAAAATTACCTTTTTAGAGTACCACCCTCGTGAAATTTCCTTTCAGAATCATTGCTATTATTAAAAGTTGGAGCGAAATTGCCGGTTGAAAAGTTGTGCACAGAAAAAAAATATCGTAATAGTTTTCGTACGTTTTCCCTTTTTTTTTTCGGTTTTCAAAATTTAATTAGAAAACTCTTGAGAAAATCGAAAAATGACTTCTCTAATGCACCTTTCTAAATAGATTCTATTTCAGATAAGGCCTTACACTTAAAAATCCGAGCAAGTCTTCTGGTAGAAAAGTTGCGCGCAGGAAACAAAATCGCTGAACACCGTTGTAATAAAAAAAAAAAATTATGGTTCTTCCTAAAGTAAATATGAAATTCAGAAAATATAAGGTAAACACGGCGCTATATATGAAAATATATGAAAATATACGCATAAAAAAAAAAGGATAGACAATAATAATAAGTTCCTCGGCACACTCAATGTGCTTAGGTGTTTCATAATAAGTAACAGAGAAACGAAAAACTCGCTGTCTCTCCATAGAATAATAATAGTTAATGTTAATTAATATTGTGGTAAAGTTGTCACGGACACAAGAAAATGTTTTTTTTCTTTTTATCAATTAAAATTACCGGGCGACGATTGTTAACCGAAAACAACGAATCACGGGGAAACACGGGAAAGACATCGTTATCATTTGATTACAATTTGTTGTTTTCGTTGAACGCTGGGCATATATGTATTTTTTTTTTTTGTACTTGAACACTGTTCACCCATCGAAATGCGCGTAGGTACCGGTACAATATCTTGTGCGTTCATATCTCGAATAATAATTTCCGCTCACTTGTTTTCGCGGCATTTATAGTTTTGCAGCGAACTCTCGAGTTTCGCAATAAAAATGGAAAATAGTAGGTATACATAAATACCTACACTCCGTTTAAGCGTTTTACTTTTCAGATTTATAACAGATATAAAATCTTTACCCGGGTGCAGCCTGCAGGACTATTAGACGATGTTTCACTAACGAATTTCGTTATGGCCTTTTTGCACGCGGCTTAAAATGGCTTATATATTATGTACATTTATAACGAATGCTCGTTATATACAACATTTATCTTTATTGTTTTTTATAATTTTCGAGCAGATCATTTTATTTATTATAAAAACTTAACGGCTTGTTATTACCTACCGGCTACCACTGCAGGTATTATCTTTTTAGGATTATTGAACATTTATTTATCGCCGGTTTGTTATTTTGCTCGTCGATTTCCGTAACGCTATTATTATTATTCTCGCACAATTATATTATAATCGAGCACCGTCGTATAATGTGTGTGTATCTTCGTATTTCAACGGAAGGAGCTGGATTGAAGAGCCCGTTACGAATATTTCACGCGAGAATGATGTCTTTGTTGGCCATGCTAAGGAAGTATAGAATATTAGTTATTTCTACGTTATTCGCGTGACTCACGATTAAACTCAAAATCCATAGTCTTGGACAGAGTATTAAGTA
The DNA here is from genome assembly GCA_902439185.1 of Cinara cedri. Lineage (NCBI taxonomy): Eukaryota > Metazoa > Arthropoda > Insecta > Hemiptera > Aphididae > Cinara > Cinara cedri. The sequence continues at coordinate 137,358 of CABPRJ010000973.1, read as the reverse complement.
GTAAAACAGTAGACAGTAAAACGGTACACCAGTCAGTCGGTATCAATTTTTTTCTGTATAGGTATGTTTTGTTATTGTAATATTTTTGAGTACTATAACCCCGAAAACAATTTTCGTTTTTAAAATATTTCAATCGATATAATTATCAGTATTTGTGTAAAACGTTTGTTAGTCGTAATCATTTATTCATTTAAATACTACGCAGCCGTGGAATTTAACTTTGCATAGTATACTATTGTTATTTTTATTGTTTGTGACTGTTTCGACTGTGTATTTTACGATCATTATAGTATTACGCATATACGCATACTGGGCTGGTTCTTGGTTTGTAGTCGAAGAAAAGTAATTTAAATTTGTTTTACTGAGCACTCCATCATTTAGCTCGTCAAAATGAGATACGAATAATTTCGGTGAAATTCGTTGCTGTTAGTTCAACCCTTTTGCAGCACGTAAAAGGGTTGAAAAACGACCAAAGAGGGTAGCTTGACCTGTTTTTAAATTTAATTAAAAAACTATATTACCATTTATATAAAAATTGTATTACCTCGTCTAGTAAATTTTTTAAGTTCTATGTTTAAAGTCTAGTAACATACTAAACTATAGACCTATAGAACATAAAGTTAGTTTTACGAAATGGCTTGACAGTTGGTCGTAAATTTTTAATTTTCTGAAAAAATCGATAAAATATGATTAATTAAGTATTTTTAAGTTTAATCTTAAACATTTTTTTTTTTTTATGTACGAGAAACTTTGTCAAGATGTTTTTTTTTTGAAGATAATTTTATCATTTGTTATATATTTAGGGTCTGTTAAATTTTTATGTAAATGCTACAGTTTTCGAATTAAATTTCGAAAAACGGTCAAACTCCCTTCTTTTGGTAATTTTTCAACCGTATAGCGGTGCGTGAAATGGTCGAGTTATCATCAACTAGTTTCTCCAAAATTACCATCTTATATTTATGAACAAAATGGGGAGGGGGGGAGAGAGTGCTCGATTAAAACTATTTAACTTTTATTCCTTCGTCTATAAAATAAGAACCGTTATACGAACCATGCGAATATATATGAATTATATATACATGTACACACGAGCATCATAATACAGAATGTTCGTCAGTATAGATATATTCGCCATGTAATATAATCGCGCGCATATTATCACAAAGTCAAAATCTTAAAATCGATACAATTTAGTCTTGTAGGGAAAACGCGCGGTCTTGAAAGTTCTTGCAAAATAGTTGGCATATTACGCGAATACTGCGCAGTGAATAGGTAAGTGGAATAGGTAAGTGAATATTTACTTACGACCAGCCCTCCCACGTCTCGTTTCGATTTATAGTCTTGTATAAATAATTTATTATAGGTATGCAGTCTCTTCGAGTATGTATAATATATATGTGTGTATTATATTATTATTATTATTGTTGTTGTATATTTTATTAGCTGTGTGTATATACAGGGTGTCCCACGAAGATATACCCGTCATTGTAATAACTCCGGAGATAATAAAGATAAACAAATTCGGGGGTTTTTTTTTTCATATTAATCACTGGGATAGGGACTACAAATATTTATATTGTAATTAATCATACGTGCATTGATAAAAAAAACTAACAAAAATAATTTTTTATTTATAGAAAAATTGTCTGGAATCTAGAAAAACCGTTCCAAATAATACAGAACAGAGTAACAAATTCTCATATTTTAACCTTCAATCGGCCACGTGTTTCCCCCTTATATTTGTTCGAGCGGGGTAAACATTTTCCAAAAATTATATGTTGGCTGTTCCGTATAATATCTTTAGTGATCTGAAATTAGTGAGTGATTTTCAACCATTAGATACGTCATCCCAGAGTTCTTAAGTTTTATCCAATAATTTTTCGATACGACTACCAATTTTAAATTTGAAATTCATCCGTGCTTCAAAACGAAAAAAACTACTTATTTACTATACCCCTACGTTGATAAATATTTTCAAAACGCGTTACGGTTGTCTTTGGGGAGTAATATAGGCTGATTAAAAACAAATTCTGTTTCATTGATAAATTTAGGTAACAAATAGCTACACAAAATATCAGGCAGGTGTGTTATGTTGGGAAATTAGTAAGGATGCTTTATTTGAGCTGGGTAATTATTTACTAAATTATTAAGCATTTTACTAGCTGAAAACGTTTTTTTCGATGAAAAGAACTAAAAACACGATCTGGGGTTGAACTGTTGAACATTTCAAACAAAATTGTTACAAGTAAAATATATCGTCTTTGCAAAAAATCCGCATGTTTTGCGGTACTGGCGTGAAAAATTCGAAGCTCACAAGACGCCGAAAAGTGCTAAAACCGTGAAAACCAATTTTTCGGTAAAAGTATATTGGAAAATTTCGAAAATATTTTCCAATAAATTACTGTGTGTTAAAAAATCCGAGATAAAAGGATCGTAATACGCGAATAGCCAGGTATATTTCGATGAAACTCATTATGCGCACGTATAATTTTTTTTTTTTCATTTTATTAATGTCTCTCAATAAAAAGTTACACGGTTAACGAGCTTAATTACGACGGGAATACGTTTAATGGGTCGCAGTTTGTAGCGCGTCGGGACTTCAATACGGAAATAAAAAAAGTTTTGCATTTGTAGGTTTTTTTTTTTTTTACTTTTTGCTTTATGACGCGACTTTACTGCGCAAATAATATGAATCACTATAATATTATTGTGTCGTTTCTCAGTGCGGCGGCTGCGTTGCCTACTGACGGCCGACTCTCGTTGCCTTTATTGGACTTTGTGCAGCGAACATGGAAAACAAACATTGTAACGTTAAATATTATATTATTATTATTTTTATAGTGGGATTTTCGCCGTTAATATAGAAGCGGTAGTCCTTTTTGAGGTTGCCATATCACCGGGACAGGACATTTCCCGCCGCATTTGCCGCTATAGGAGTACCAACACGACTTTACCTCCCGGACCGGAAATCCTTTTAGTATCTTTCATCATTAGGTTTTATACGGCAATTATATTACCGTACGTGGACCGTAAATGTCCGTGTAAAAAAAAAAAACCGGGGCCATGAGTATTATACGTATACACATAATTGAACGGCGAAAATAGTATTAGTACGCGAATATCCTCTTTTTTCCATTATATTTGTTGCCACTGCAGTAAACAATGTAAACCCGTCTGGAAAACGACCGCACGTTATTAACCGTTCGGGTCGATTGTAAGTAGGTTTGTAATTACCTATATGCTATAGGTACCTACCTACATTGTATGCCTTTATACCGAATGCCAATAAACAATGGCTGATATTATTGTTATTGTGACTGTGGGTAATGGTATACGTATAGGACATTGTTTTTTAATAAGTTTATAATACGGATGGTAGCGACGATAAATCATTACAATTGAAAAACTATTCTGAGTAGTGTTTGATTATCTGGTAAGATTCGTAGGCGCGCGCAGAGTTCTTATATTCAGGTGCAGCACAAATTGTAACTCATTTTACTAAATATCTATTTAGGTATATTTTACCTTAAAGGGTATACATTTTTTAGCATATAAATTGTCATTAAAATAAATCGTTAAATTATTCAAAAAAGAGTACGTACGCTGAAAGTTTGACAAAACCACAAATATTCATGTACATTGTAGGTACTTAATATCAATCTATATGCTAAAAAGAAACTTATAGTATTATTCTTCAGTGTTTAACTTAAGTGGTTTTTAACTTATTGATTACTTTTTCAGTATTAATAGTTTTTTTTTCTTGTGTTTAACATGTATGGGTAGACGATATTCCCGTCTTTCTTGTAGTATTGTATTTCTACGGTTTTTCTTTACAAATGTTAACTTAGAAAATCACAACTACAAATACTGACAGGAATTATAATATATGTTGCTAGGTATAGGTAGTAGCGAACAATTTTTAAAATTCGATGACAGTAGGAAATATTGACATTCACTGGGGAAACTAAAATTGCTTAAATCGTGTGGGTCAATCATCGTTTCACAAGCTCGGTGCAGTTCTTCGTACGCCTATAGTAAGCTCAAATATTTATATTATATTATTTGTGACTTTTTCCTTGTACCCAAGTAGATAACCCAGAAAAACAAAAATATCGAATAATTTGTGTTAAGTTTTTAAATTTTGTTTTTGAAATAATTACTGAAATTCTACATTATTTTAAGAAATGAACGAAATCGGAGTATTTTCGCTATCAGGAAAAGGATTTTTTAAGAAAAATAAACTAACTTAGCTTAAATATTATTAGTGCACTCTGATTCTAAAATGATTAGGACTGCGAATGTAGCAAATACATTTCTTTTTAGATGATCAATAGGTTTATTAATATACAGAGTACGAATTATATATACGAAAAAAACTAATTAGGTTTTAAAACTTTAATTTGGCTTTTTTGACATTTTCGATATTTTATTTTTCTCCCATCGTACATTTAATCCCATTGTTCAACTCATGATAATATTATGTACAATAACGGGTTTGGATAATCAATTAAAAATGATTTTACGAGTGGTTATACACATGTGTGGACTGAAAACAGATGGGTTTCGGTTGCAGATTGGTATATCGAATCATCGAGATACTCGAAATACCCAAAGGCAAATAAATATGTTTGTTTCTTTTTTTTCTATTCACACCGCCTGTAAGACGTTTAATGTGTTCATCACAAAAAAGAAAAAAAAAAAGAATTAATATTCATTTTAATGTCTGCAGTATATTATTAGGTTTTTTTTATATTTTGTTTTACTCATCTTCTTGAAGTGTATTTTAGGCTTACGCAATATATTTGAATATCTTATTATTAATGTATTATTATTTTATATAATTCGGTAATTTGGATGTAAATTGTTAAACATACCAGTATGCTATTCATGTATAATGAGGTCTAAACGCGTATCTGATTGAGAAGAATCTCGAAACGATCTCGAGATTTTAGTCACATAACAACTCAATATCTGTTCCCTACTCTAGCATTGTTAATTTGTGATACTATAATTTGTTAGGTAAGTACTTATTTAGTATTTCATAGCAACTAAGACGTATTAAACATTTATACTGGTACTAAGTAAGATTATTTTTAAAATGTATAAAAAAATATGTGTAATTTTTTTAATTCATATTTCGTAAAATTAATTATCATTATAGGATATGTATGACGCAATTATTAAATTAACTCAATTAAACAACTAGCATACTTAATTTTTATACTATAATATTATTAAAACTGCACCGGCGCAACAAGAGTGAAAACCTCGTAGGGCTAACGTTTCTGATTTCTTATTGAACGATGGTATCGTATTACTTTTTAACAACTCCCTCCTTCCCAGTCATTTAGATGGATATCAATTCTAAATTTCAAAATAAATAATTGAATAACCGCGTATATCGTTTAATTATATACATATTTTATATGCTTACCTAGGTAATTAGGATATAAACGTTTGTATACTTAAATAGCCCTAGAAATTAATTGTAATATTATGCTAAAATAAGTTTGATAAAAAAATTGTGGGAGCAAAGTATCCCGACGAGTTTTTCTCCTCTCGATTGTGTCTATAATATGATTACGAGATTGAGAACTTATGTTATTTTAGATTTATAAGGTTACCAACGTAATATTTATCAATAATTATAAACAGATAAGTATTAAAACCATGACAAAAAAAGACGTCCTAGGATAATGGTGACGGGTGCAGCCACTGTTATAGATAATTTAATGTATACTTGTAAGCAACGATAAACCATTGCTTACGAAAAAATGACTCTGAGCAGAGTTCAGTTGATAGTGGTGCTTTGTTAACAATGTATGTCATTTTATTGTAAAATAATTAAATAGGATTTATACATTTTCTTCAAAAATATTAGTTTAATGTTGTACCGATTTTCCCAGTTTTCATACGTTTTTACCCGTTTTTCCACATTAGATGGGAAAACTCTTAGGGAAATCGAAAAAGTACCCCACGCTGATTTCCTTTCAGAAAAAGTGCTACACGTAGAAATCCAAGTAAGTCTTCTGGTAGAAAAGTTGCACACATAAAAAAAAAAAAAACAAACATCTTTGTAAAACCACAAACTTCTTCGCTCCACTCAGAATCTAAAAACGACAAAACGACACGCCTGATACAATAATATTCGAATTAAACGCGACTGTTTTTTTAATTTTGCACAAAAATACGATACAAAGTTGCAGTGTTTAACCATAACATACGGATTACTGTAGAAAAAAAAAAAAAAAAAAAAACAAAACATAATTACAGACACGCTTCGTAAATAGGACTGTTTAATTATGTAGGTATTCTAGCGCAAAGGGAGGCCTATGTATTGCGATAAAGGCGAAACCCCATTGGACTCTACATTTTTGTGCACTAATTCCGTGTATAATCGGTACACACCAGTTTTAAATGACTTTTTTTTTTAATGTATATATTTAAATACCCGCGCGTATAAAACTATTTTGTTAGGATTATTTACCAAGTTGAAAAAAATAAAATCGTTATTATTTTATTAATACGACTTTTAACATTTTTTAGTTATGGAACCAGTCTTTGTAATATTAGCATTTATTAATATTATTTTGTAAAACGGTTTTTTTTTTTTTGTTTTATGTATAAATATTATATTATATTTAATAATATTTTATGTTTACGTGAAAAACAATAATTACCAATTTGATGTAATTAGTGATTATGTATTTTTTAGATTCTAAGCGTTTGAATAGCAATTGTTCTGCAGTCGTCTGTGAAGAATATTTTAACCAGAAATCTTGCTCTGATCATCAACTTTAAGGATAGTTACTAATAAAACATTTTTTCTAGTATAGTCGGTCCAGCGAGTAGGTCATTTTTTAATTTTGTTCATAGTTTTTTTAATAATTGAGCGAAAATGGCGGAAAAATAAATGTATAATAATTACCTAACCTTGAATTAGTTGATTTCCAAGTATTTTGGCGATTTACAGGTTATTTAGGTACGTTTGAATTTGTCGAGTATTTCATTAGTTTTTATTTGGTTAGGTTTTTTGGCTCGCAACTACTTGAAAATTTAACACGAATTCGTTGTAATTGATAAAAACATGAAAATATGATAATAATATAGTTTTTTTTTTTTTTATTTGCGTTTTAATTTCAAATTTTGACGAAAATCAAAATTAGTGGCTTTTTTTTTATTATTTGCCATTATACCATCGCGTTTAATTTTATTTTATAGGTATGTAAATTGTATTTAATATTTGTTTGTAAATAAATGAATCCAGGATGTAAAATTAAATCACATTATAAATATTTGTTTTAGACGAACTATTTACTATAGTTTGAATTACTGAGAACAAGTATTTTTTCAATATTTCAATATTAAAATGTATATAATATAAACGAGTTTTAAACAGTAAATGAATACAAAATATAAAATACATTAAAAACTTTAATTTTTCATTTTACGAATAAACAGAACAATGGACGGGTTCGACTAAAATAATAAAGTGCGATAGGAATGAAAAGAAAAGGGAGGATAGAGTCGGTAAGAGGAAAATAGAGAGGGATGATTGGGGAGGAGAGTGGTGTAAGAGGGTTACTTTATGGTAATATTATGCGTTATTGTTATTTGTTAATTTATCTATTTATTGTGTTTTAGTATACCGGTGAGTTATATATTTTTCCGTTTTTTTTTTTTAAATTTATTTGAGTATAATGAAATATATTTTAATATTAAAGAAAATATATATTACAATAGTAATTGTATAAAATATATCATGAAAATTCGTTTTGAAATGATTGAATGATGACAATTTTGAATGGCAGCTCACGGAAAATGTATTAATAATATTACTGATGGAATCGGACCAAAAATAATATTAAAACAAGTTTTGTTCGCTGAAAAAAAAAATAGATAACAAAAAAACACGGATAAAATATACAAACATGTAAGACATTCAAATATTACAATACCTTACTATTCATTCGAATTAACACCGAATGGATTATGACAGAGAGTGAAAAAAAATAAACATAATATTTAAATAACTTGGTGACCATTACAAAATGCGACTACGAATTATTCTTTAATTATAGTATTGCAGTCGTGTACGGTTTTTGTCAATGTCTTATTTTTAACGAAATTTCCCCCCAATAAAAAGAAAAGAAAGTAGGTACTTTATACAATTTTATGTTATGGTAATTAAAAATTAGTAAGTATTATCGCGAAAACGTAAAAATCCGCTTAGAAAAGTAGTAATTAAGCTCCTTGGTTTGTTTATCGGTTTTAATGTATTCACGCAGTTTATTTAGAAACTGTAAGTACGTAGGTATTAAATTAAGAGAATTTCGTGTTTTTAGAAAACTCGATTCTTAAAATCATATAGTCTTTTTTTTCTCTGGCAGTTTGTGTTTTTAAAAATAACTTACTAGAGTATTATGTATGTATATATCCATGAATTGGTAAGTATTTTATTGTTTAATCGATTGTACATCACAGTAACACCAACGCCTGTAGAAGAGGAGAAGAGAGATCCAGTTTAAACTCGATACTGAAGTAAATAAAGTGAAATTCTCAAACGTTGACAAACCCTGTCGTATGGAAATAAAATGGGCGAAAGCCACTTTGGATAGGTCACATTTTAACAAAAGAAAAGTCGCATGATAGAGAAAGAACGTAAGAACCGTAATACGAAATTATTATAGTATTATGGGTATTTTTAGAGGATAACGGTTGGTAACAGGGAAGCATCGACCACTGATGATTTGGATGTGTCCCATTTGTCATAACAAAAAGTCAACAATTGACGGAAGAAACAAAGTTAATTTTCCTCAGTGATCTATCCAACGTAATTGCATAACAAATTGGAGTTCATTTTCGTTTATAGGTCCTGACGCGGGCTTGCGAATGGAGTTGGCTGGCCAACATTGTGATTTCTAATTGATATTTTATCACAATAAGAGCACTTTTGATTTTGTTTCGATAGCCGAGAAAAAGTTAACTGGCGTCTGACAACTTTTGGTTTTTGCTTGTGATTTTTCATGATGCTGATTATTCAAAAGAAAACGGAAGCAGATGCGCATAAAGAAATGACGGTTACTGGTGCACTGGCATTAGGCCTTAGCGCTGTTGTGGATAATTGGGTTCGCGCTAAGAAAAAAAAAAACAAAAACTCGAAAAAAATAATCATTCCGTTAATTAATTCCGCTGATTTATATTGTATTCCCGCGTGTGTTCCGAACTGCGTAATTAAGACTAAAAATCAACGTACAGAAATTATTGTGACGAAAAATCCCTGACGGCGGGGGGAAAAAAAAAAACGTCTCTTGCAATCGACGATCGCGTAGCCATAGTGCGTACACCATAATAAAAAATATCCGATAATGTCCAAAGCGAACCGTTAAAACGTTACGTAACGTACCGCGCGCGCACCGTCGCGTACGGTGGATTCCGTTGAATTTTATTTCGTCACGGGCTTGCGCTCCGTCGACGCGAGTCCCGCGGTTCCCCCGCGAACAATCCGAACGGAACACCCCGTCCCAATAAGTCGGGGGGTAACGGCGGCGGCCGAGAGCGCCGCCGCCGCAACAGCGGCGACGATGCGCGTCCGCGTATGCCGCGCGTCGCGCCGTTCGAGAGCGAAATTACGGTCCCGCGACACCGTGATCGCGGGCGGCCGCGAATCGATTTCGTTTCGCGCACAGAGTGCCGGGATCGCGGCGACGTTGTGGATGATAAATTGTATTCGTTTTTTAAAACGCGCGCGCGCGCGCGTAAAAAGGTTTCGCGTACGACCGCGCGTGATGCGACCGTCGGGCCGCCGCACGCACGCAGCTGTACGTGCGGCGAGTGTACGCGGTACCATAACGCAACCTAAGACTCGTTTTTTTCGGTTTCGATTCAAGGCGACGTTTTCTCGGCCGGTTTCGATCTCGGTACAATTTTGAAAAAAAAAAAAAAATCATTATTCATTAATAACAAAACGCGTACGCAACGGCGCGTAATGATAATTTACGTACGACGCCGCGGCCGTGCGCGATATTTCGTATTTCTGCGCGGGTAACGACGCGTTTTTTTCGTACGGTGTGATACAGGGCGATTGATCCCGGAAAATACGTTCGTTATCTCGGATAGTGTTCGCTTTGCTCCGCGTTTTGTTTTGTTATTTTTTTTCCAGATAATTTAAAAAAAACAAGCGGTTCCAAAAACGTTCGTCGTCGTTTTTTTCTCTGTCAATTATATTTACGCATGTTTCCATTTCAACGCCAAAATCTATTTAAACTAAAACTTCATTTCTACAGGGGTGGCCAAAAGTCGCGCAACGAGTTTGCAACACAGTTTTTATAAAACTGTTGTGTTCCATGTTAAATATGTTGTTTTTTTATAAACCTTGCGGTTGTTGTACGTAAACAAGATAACGAGACCAAAGTAGCAATATGACGTAACGGGAAACGACGTGCAGGGAGAAACTGCGCCGTAACGCGCGTTCCATACAAGACGGTAGGTGTTGCGCGACTTTTGGCCACCTTTGTATATTAATAGCGGTTTCTTATTTTATTTAATTCGCTATTTTCGGTAAATCACTATCCACGAAAAACAACCTGCTGTTATGTAGCGGAGCTTGTTTCATAAACTGTCAAAAAAAAAAAAAAAAAAAAACAATCCGAAAAAATCAATACTTCTTGAGATAATGAGTGTCGAGGATTAATCACTCTGTACATATATGTATGTATGTATGTATGTCTGTTTTTTATTATATTATTCTAAGAATCTGTTTGTTTGCACTCGGGTATAAGCATTACGAAATTCGGATATTCGGACGTCGACACACACAGTCGGTGATAATAAAATGAAAATTTGTGGACATTTTTTTCGTCGTCATCCGCGGAAGTGCGTAGGAGTATCATACGAGTGGGTGTACCAAAATAATGTATTTATTATACGTGTTGATACTTCGATAATACCGAGAAGTTGGGACCGTCCAAGGATAACTCCGTCCAGAGAGGTTTTATAATAATATTATTATTTTACATGGGTGAACCTATATACATATGTATACAGAGTGTCCTCGAAGTGTGTACTAACTGCGTTATCTCGAAAAGTACCTATTAACACTTTTGAATTTTTTCTTTGAAAACCAAAAAAAAAAAAAAAATGCAGCTCTAATCGCAGGAGCAAACAGTGAGGAGAGGTTAGGGGGTTAGACCTCCCTCAAACTGTCGAATAGCAACCCTCAAAAACTAACTAAATATTTATTGAATCGTATGAATACGATAATATATTAAGCGTGAACAATGTACATTGTAACAGTATTTAGTTTTGTAAAGGTTGAAAAGGTGTTATCAGGTTTTTTACCAGGTTCACTATCAAAACTTTTCGCGCAATATTCGTTTACGGTTCAACTATTATTGTTTTGTGGCGGCCACTGGTTGCTCTGTAACAGGTTTCGAAACAGGTATTCTGGTATTAAACATTAAGTTGTAACATTTTTTTTCCCGCTCATTTGAGATTAAGCCTTCCAAATTTGAAAAACTATTGGTTTCAACTTTTCAAAAATTGATTTGTTTTTTAAATGAATATTCCATCTATATTTATGGGATTTTTTTTAGTAGAGGATGCTATTTTTCAATCAAAATTGTAGTCGTTTTACCCCCTCTCCCCTCCCGAATCTGGGTGAAATAAAATAATCGCAATGTGATAGTTTAGAGCAGTTTGTATCATAAATTGTCAACAGAAAAAAAAAAAAAATCGAATTTATTACTTTCCGAGATATCGCAATGAATACACTTTCGCGGGACACCTTGTACGTTACCCGGTTGATGTTAAACAAAAAAGGCACACTCGTTACAATATTATACTTATATTTACGATATATTATAAATTATTTCAGAAGTTTCATATTGTATTATAAAGTATATTATATCCACACGTGGGATGGACGTGGGGTGACGGAATACATGAACTCATTTTTCAGAAATTTTATTTCGTTTCGCGGAACGTACGGCATGGTACATCGTACATATTTTTAAATTTTTATTAAAACGCGTGTCTTTATTACAGTTCGAACGCTGTTAAAACAATTACTTCATGACGCTCAACTCGTTTAGACTCAGAACGCAACGCATTGGTTTTACCATGCTGTAGGTATACGATTTTAGAATTTCATTTCTAGTTGGTGCATCGGGATGTGTGTTTGATTTTTAGAATTTCATATTTACGAATTTTATAAAACCGTTTGGCCTAAATAGAAATGCTTGGAATTTAACACGCGATACCTTACAAGTTGTACTCGGCGGTCAATAACACGAAGTTGAGGGTAAAGTAGGTGAGTAATAGTAATAATTATTTTGTTTATTTATTAATAGGCAAAAGTCCGAATTCATTGACAAATCATGGAAAAAAAATTACCATCATTGTAAAACGAATATATTGCTCACTCCGTTCATAATCTAAAAGAAACTTACAGCAGATAATGATATAACGTGGTTTTTAATAAATCTATTATCAGATATACTTGGGCGCTGGGCGTCAATACATACCGACACGATATCGATTTTGGACGAAAACCGGCCATTATTACTTTTAATTGTGTTGTTTAGTAATTTCCTTATACTGATGTATTCCAGAATTGATTCACTTTTCCCGGATGCATGGAAAAAAATAAGATTATAGATTATGCAAACTTAACCTAACCTACTTGATGGTTCAAACCTGTTGCTTCTCCTGAGCGTAAGCCTAAAACCGAGCCGATGAAAAACCACTCTTGGCTTATAGATAAAGCCAAGAGGAAAATAAAGTCAAATCATTGCGAACGAGGCCGGAGTTGGACTAAACTTTTGGGAAGGATTAGAATAATCCAAGTATTCTTTTTGTTACACAAAAAAAAAAATTAGCATTTATTTTTAAAATAATAAACAAAACTTCGGGAAAACAAATTTTTTTTTGGGGAGCTGGTGAACCCCCAAAACTCCTCCTCAGATACGCTCCTGGTTACAATCACAGTATCACAGGGCTCTAAGTGGATGCAATTCGTGATTCATTTGATGCGGTTTTGTTAATATGCTCGGCGGGAGACGCGCCAGCCAAACCGACTGTATACTCATTTTTGTTTTTTATCTTGACGCCACAAAAGCCAATCATATATTATTATAATGTAGCGTACGTCATTTTCCGGGAAACCGCTTTGGTAAGCCGCTTTCCCGGTAAAATTTGGATTTTTTTAAGATGTTAGATGTTGTTGATGCGGTATTTGACTTTGGGTATTATTATTTAATAATTGTAGATTGTTTACGACCAGAGTTCAGAGGGTTTCTTCGCCACAGAATTTCACGCTGGCACAAAAGGATAATAACATAAAATAGCTTGTATGCAGCGTAAGGAAAATATGTTAAGTATATAGGTACTTGTTCGTGAACTCTACTTTGAGACCTCATATTCTTTTGTATTTACAACCTGCTCTCGTGCGCCACCTGTATTCTGTACAGACAAGGCTTTTATGTGCGAGACGAGTACACGGAAGTATTGTGTAAGGGATCGCAGGTTTTTACATTATTTTTAATCAAATTACAAAAAACACACAAAATTGAAAATAATGTAACCATCATTACCGTAAACTTACTCGTTTTTCATAGATTTATTTTCGCAATTAAAAATTATGAATTTATATTTAAATACACGATTAGTGATCAAGTTAGAGCAATTTTAATTATATTTTTTGGCGTGGCCATTTAAATTTTAAATTTCGAATTGATTGAATGATTTCATAAACGAATATATAACTATTTTTGTTTCTAGATTTATTTTGATAAATCCCAGGTGTAGATACTATAAATCACATTTACTGTTCGGTTGTTAACAAACTCACTTCGTTCACCCACATTACTTTAAATTTCAAATAAGTATAAATAGGTAAAGTAACAGATATGTAAGCAGAGCTCTAAATACTAATAAAAAAGCTTTCAACTTTAATCAATTTACTGACACGTGAACAAAATTATTATTATTGTACTGCGTTTGTCTTTTAAACTAACAAATAATAAGAATAAAAAAAAAAAAACCAATGCCTTATCATTAAATCAAGTTAACCGAAATAATAACTAAGACTATAGCGATAGGTAATTGTTCAGAAATTATGAAATATAACTGCTGTACATACAGAGCATTTTTAAGGCAGTTTTCTGTGTCCATCTGGACACACAGTAAAGTCTATTGGACACACAGTAAAGTCTATTGGACACACAGTAGAGTAAGCTTTTGTTTACTGTGTGTCTACTAGAAAATAAATGGTTAATGATAATATATGTACTAAAAAAAAAAAATCTGCTCATACAATTTTTATAAAAATTATATATTTACATGTATATATGTTTGTTTTAGATCCTGACCTCCACAATGAATGCATCGTATTTTATTTCAATAAAAAATTGATTATATCATTATTATTGATTGCAGTGTTGCATTCTAAAAAAATTTCATAAATTGCAACTAAATTAAATTTTAAAAATGAATAAACGATTATTTTTCATTTTTAGTTATGTTGAATATTGCAGTTTTTTTAGGACGCATTTATACAATTTTCCCGGGAAAACATATCATATTCTTACGGCAGAGTATAGAGAGTTATAATAAAATTTTTTTAGAAGAGTTAAACTAATATCCGTTAAAGTACTTTTTTTTTTTTGTATTGGCGCAAAAATTAATATGCGGCACGAACGTTTCTGTAGTCTATGCATACTGTATAGTTACGTTCTTAAAACAGTGTTCAAGTCCGGAAAAAAAAATATATATAACACAATTTTAAAATTCTATATTATATTACGTTTGAATAATTTTTTCGAGGAAAAATCCGCGTATATTTGATATTACTAGCTGTTCCGCAAGGCGTTGATCATGCCCAGTATTCAACGAAAACAACAAATTGTAAACAAAATGATAACGATGACTTCCCGTGTTTCCCCGCGATTCGTTGTTTCCGGCCTTGTTCGGTTAAAAATCGCCGCCCGATAATTTTATTTGATAAAAAAAAAAGCATTTCCTTGTGTTCGTGACAACTTAACCACAATATTAATTAACATTTACTATCATTATTCTATGGAGAGACAGCGAGTTTTTCGTTTCTGTTATTTATCATAAAACACCTAGGCTTGAGTGTGCCGAAGAACTTATAATTATTGTTTATCCTTTTTTTTTTTTTATGCGTATATTTTCGTATATAGCGCCGTGTTCACCTTTTATTTTCTGAATTTTATATTTACTTTAGGAAGAACCATAATTTTTTTTTTTTAGATTGGGGATTTTTTTTTTTATTACAACGGGGGTTCAGCGATTTTGTTTCCTGCTCGCAACTTTTCTACCAGAAGACTTGCTCAGATTTCTAAGTGTAGCACCTTTTCTAAAATAAATTCGATGTTGAGGGGAGGTACTTTGAAGAAGTCATTATTCGATTTTCTCAAGAGTTTTCTAATCAAATTTGATGGTTTTGGTCACCGCCGCATGGGCAGAGGCGAACGACAATTTCCCGAGTGCACTGTTCGCGGTAGTACGCGTGTAAAAGACGAAAAAAAAATAAAATAAAAATATTTACGACTACGCCGAGATACGCCTGCCCAAACGATTCCGCGCGATATGACGTAACGCGTATAAGATAATAATAATATTATTATAACGCGGGCGGCCGTGCGGGAACGTTTTACCGTTTTATTGCGAGAAAATCCCGAGGATCCGCGTGCGCGGGCCGAGAACGTACGCGTTTACCTGCGCGCGCGAGAGATATTATAATAATATTATCGTAGAACCGTTTTTTAATTGGGTCTCCGCCGGTCGGAACGGTTATTTATTTATTTTTTTTTTTATTTTTTTCATTTATTAAACACTACCGCAGGCCGCGCAGTTATGTACGCGTTTAATTACGTCTACCGAACGTGTGCGTCGTCTGTCGTAAATTTCACGAGGACTGTACGGGACGCTCTATACCTTCCTGTGGTCCGGCTGTACGCAGCGGGCAACGACATGCGTACGCGCGTTACACTTGCGAAACGTAAATCGCGGTGTTTAGGACGAATTTCGTATCCGAACACAGCGCAGATTACAGACTATTTGAAAAAAAAAAAGAAAAAAGAAAAAACGAGAGACTGTGAAATTTTCGTCGAGGGCCAGTACGCGCGATTCACTTTTTTTTTCTTTTTCGAATAAATCGCTCGACGAAAATGTCACATTATGCCTACGTTAGTTTTTCCGCGCGACATCGTATCAATTCCTACGAATGCAAAATAATAATTTTTTTTATTGAGATTTCCAGCTATATTGTTATAGATATTCATAATGACTCACGTGTTGCATTGTCACGTTTACTCGGACCATTGACAACGTCGCGCGTCGGCGTGTATACATTAGGCGCGCACGCCTTATTTCTTTTTACGCTAACGGGACGTGGTAAAATCTATTCGGTAATTTAAATACGAAAATATTCATTACAGCCCGTCCCGTGCGCACGGGTAACGACATTTTGCGATACTGTACAACGTAAAACGAACTGTTGTCGTAGCTTATTCGCGTAATACAGATAACTACTCGTACGTTGATATTTCTCGGGAAACCGTCCCGGCACAGGTAGTTTTCGCACCGTAGTATTACCGACGGTAGGCATTAATGAGTTTAAAAGTATAGTTTAAGGTTTTTAAGGCACGCGGGGCCGAATCCGTCATCTCGCGTGTTTTACACCGTCCGTTTTCGGATTTAGAAAAAAATGAACGGATACCGTACGAAACGTTAGTGTCTAAACTGTTACCAAACACTACAACGCTTTTGGGGAAAACTCCCGGACCGATGCGATTTTCGCGGATCCGTCCGCCCGACCGTGTAGGGCCGTGTAGACGGTCGTCCTCTCCTCAATGTACACGTTACAAAACCCGACCTGGGTGACACGCCTGGACTTTCCGAGAGCACAGACTTCTCTGGTGTTCTTCCCGCACCGCGTCAATCCATCGTGACCCGAAGTGTCCATCATCCACGGTCGGTAATTTATTTATTTGTTTGTTTTTTTTTTCAATTTACTTAAGTGCTTCACCGCATTAATATTGTTCGTTACAATTTGTTCCGCATTGAATATTATATTATATTACGAGTTATTATACTCGAACGTCACTGAACACTATACGCGCGTAAATCTCGTATTTCGTTTTACGGAATCGTAATAGTATTCAAACGCGACTTGTAAAAACAAATAATAATAATAATAATAAAAAAAAAAAAAAATGTTATTTCAATGTAAATAATATAATCGCTACACGGTAAAACACTTACTCCGAATTGGAAAAATTCGGTTACGCGGTAAATATTCCGGAATTAAAACGATATATAACACGTGTAACAAGCTGACGAATTTGACCGCCGCGTCTCGTACGTTACGCATAACAGTTCGAAATGTACCACCGCGGCATTATATTCGTTACACGACAGTGGTTTTTTTTTTTTTTTTTTAGTTTTTTTTACGGGGTGTATTCATATTTTCAGTTCCGCCCCCCCACCCACCCCGTCCACGTATAGATCCGTGCGGCCGTATATTTTATTATCAAGGGCTCTGCAATAAATTTTACGTTATACGTACAGTGTTTTCTTCGGCCGGCTCGGACCCCGTAATAAAAACATTATTAATATCTTCTATTGTTTTTTTTTCGTTTTAAATTTTTTTTTTTTTTTTTTATCCTTCGCGTGACTTTTACACACGACTCCCACGCCACCGCCGGTTCGTCTCCTCCGCTACTCCCCACCCCCCCAAAAAAAAAATCGTCTCGGGGCGGACAAGGCGCCGGCTAGCGTCGATTTAAGGGTCGCGCGTAGTACACTAATAATTAAAAACGACCCGTTAACCATACATACATGGTTTATGTGTATAATTATTTACAAAACACAAATACGACAACCTCTTATAGGTACTCATTATACGCGGGCAAAATTCAATAACAACAAACGCGTATTATAGTTATCGCAAGGCTGCGGGGAGGTGACCATAAACATAGTAATAAACGAGTTATATAATGTACACGAAATCGAGTGAATTTGAAACTTTCCGAGTTAACGTCTTTCCACCGGTAATTATTATTGTTTGGCACACATTTTCGGCTGATTTACCAGTAATTTGACAAGAATTTTGTTCGAAAATTAACAAAAAAAAAAAAACCAAGCATAACTTTTAATAGTTATAACTGCTTATACGTATTAGCTGTAGTAATTGTCAACCAGGTTTTTTTTCTACGATAACTATTATTAGGGAATTTTTTTCGTAATCCTGAGTACAAGTTTCACTGGAAGGACTGCAGTTATTTACTTAGTTATTGGTCAAATTATTAAAACTTTGTTATAATGTCGTTAGTTGAAAATGGAATTTATAATAATATTTTAGGTTTTTTTTTTTCTTTTATGTTGAAGCATAATTAATATTTCATTAATATCCTATAAAAATAATGTCCGGTTCGTAGGCGAATAATTGATTCATCTACAGATACTGTTAATCGGTTTTCGATATAATGGACCGGAGAGCAAGCGGATACTAAACGAGTGTGAAAAAAAAATAAATATTTTTGCGGCTGAAAAATAAACTTTATTTCGAAAAGCCGTGATAAATCAAAACGGTTAACGTCAAAAAACCTGCAGCACCGGAATGGACGGCCTACTTTTGGACGGGCCAGCAGAGCCGTGTAGACGTGAGAGTAATACCGATTTCCGGGTGCTGTGAATTTCGCCGAAAAGACACCTGTAAAATGTTTTAACCGAACCAATCGGAGCATTTTTTTTTTTTTAAATTGGCAATGGTGTAGTCATCGAATTCACTTTCGATTTGTTTCCTCCCCCCCCCCTTTTTTAGTCTCCGAGTGAACCGCGAAACAGTGGCGTATCTGGCGTATCAGTGGTGCCACTGCTTCAAACGAGGAGGGGGCGGTTTAAAAATTGTAATACATCGCGAAATATCCCGAGGGGTTTCCTCGTCCCAAAAAAAAAAGCTACCAGTTTTAGGTATATATAATAGTATGTATGTTACGCCCGAAATCGGGCGAATTTTAGAAGCGTGAAAAATTGAAATTTATGGACGTTACAGTTTTGCCCAAACGGTCACTACTATATAGATTTGTCCCGAAATATCACGTTTTGCCCAAGTATCGCGGACATTTCGCGTTTTGCCCGTGCATTTATGAGATTTGCGCATTTTATTTTCGTTGATTTCTGCGTTTCGAGGGGAAAAAAAAACATGACTATAATCGTACGAGTATAACGAGCTCCGCTATTTTTTTTTTATACTGCAACCGATGGTTATCGTTGTTGTTAGTGTATTATGTAAACTAAATCATACCTTATATCCTATGCCTTCACAACTTCCCGTCTACAATAACGGCTTATCCACGGTGTGAACTATGTCCGCGATTAACTTCCGTTAATTATTTTTCATGGTAGTATAATACAGTGTCGAATTAATTTGAGATGTTAGCCGACAACCGCGTGTTATACGAAAATGTGTTAAAATTGAACGCTATGTGGCGAACTGTGCTTTCAGTAAAAGAATAATGCAGTAATAATAATTTGTCAAGTTTTTTTTTTTTATGAATTTGCATCAACATAAGTTTGCTGCTGTTTTTCATTATTATTATTTTATATAAACTCGTCAAATTTATATTTAGTAAGTATACATCTATAATACGCACGGACACCGACTGTACCGCGACCGAACGTAGCGTTTTTTTTTTTTTTTTTTTTTTTTTTTTTTACCGTGAATAATTCAAGACTCTATCCGCACACGAAAACTTTTTATCGATCATCATCATAACAATATAAAAACGTTAGTTTTTCAAAAGTTTTTTCACGTATTATGAAAAATAATTTAATTTCGAGACCGGAAACAATGCGACGTAGATGTCCACCGTAGATCGTAACCGTTAATATATAATTACTTAAAATAAGTTTTTCAATAACACGTAAAAAATCGTTATAGGTGACTATTTTAACTCGCTGGTAGAAGTTTTAGATTTTTAAATTGTACGTTATTATTTTAAAACGAACGGCTTTTTAGATAAATTTATAGGCGGCTATAGACATATCGTATGGATGTTTTTTTTTTTTTTTTTACTTTCATTTAATTATTATTAAATTTCAAAATTATACTCGATTGTACCTATGGCCTATAATACCTATTGTACCAGACGCGGTATCTTCTTATTCTTCTTGTACGTACAAAATAGACCTCTAGGACCCTCACGTCATTTATATACAGACCTCCAGCTGTCTCTATGTCATGTATACCATGATCGTAATATTATTATATACCTATATTATAGACAATTGTTCGTGTTGCGTAATCGACCGGCAATTTTTTTTTTTAATAATATTATTCGTTACGTTATGCATTATAATCGTCGTCTTCTTCGCTGACATTTACAACTCTATTTAAAGTCGTTGCTGCCATCTTAGTTCCCGTTCTTGAATAGCATTTTTTTTTTTTTTCATTCTCGAACCCCAGAACTTTTTCTGTTTTTAATACAACTATGATGTATATTTTTTAATCTAATGATTTATAAACTATTATTTTTTTCAACAGATGTTTTCCTCCGTATTTCCCCGTTGGCTGTTATATCTTTTGTAAGAAGCGACTCCAACAACCTTTATTAATTAGCCGGTGTAACTCTTGACCGCGATCCCTTCGTCGTTCTTTCGGTTACTAAGTTGTGTAATCCGTCATCTCGTCTAACTCTAACCTAACCTAACCCAACCGCGTCTTATCGTCTCCTGACCGATCGAGGTTATAGTTATCCGAGGAAAACTCGTGGGAAATTAAAATTAATTAATAAAAACGCGTAGGTAGCTACGCAAGCGGTTAACAGAAATCTCGGTGAGTCAGACACGTAGTCAGAAAATTACTACTAGGGAGGGCAATAATTGTTGGCCCTTTTATCATTTTCTATGATTTTTCCCAATGAAATACTTGTAGGGGGCTTCTCCCTCATTCACCCTTAGGCGGTGTGCCACACAAAGAATCTAATTAATGTATAATTTACTTTTGGTCGGTAGTTGGTTAAAACAATTTTTCACAATAAGTATTCCCATTACAGAAATAACAAAAAAAAATTATCTGATTAAAAAAAACAAAATAATACAAAATTACCTCTATCTTCACTATTGGAATACATTTTTCACGCTATCAAAAATAAATCTACCTACATATTTAGAATATAAGCTGATTAAATTTCTCAATTTCTATTAACAAAAATTAATTTATACCTGAATAATAA
The DNA here is from genome assembly GCA_902439185.1 of Cinara cedri. Lineage (NCBI taxonomy): Eukaryota > Metazoa > Arthropoda > Insecta > Hemiptera > Aphididae > Cinara > Cinara cedri. The sequence continues at coordinate 116,098 of CABPRJ010000973.1, read as the reverse complement.
TTAAAAATAATATTGATAATTGATTTTTCGCCGGTGATTTCAGGCAGTGCGAGCGGTGCAATGATAATTTTCCAAAAGCGTCGAGTTTCCGAACCATTGAGTTTTCACACGGGTTTATAGCGGTTACCGTCGGACACACGTTGCCCGTCCAAAGGCGTCTTATTATTATAAAATAAACGCATGGACTATATGTATAATATAGCCGTGTCGTAGATCTGAACGGCGTAACTGGAATATTATAATCGGACGACGACGACGACGACCGGTCCTCTCCTTAGAGCCGTCGCGAATTTATTACACGGTTTTTTTTTTTTTATTGTTATTATTTTGGTTTTTTTTTTCCATATACATATATGTATACACGAGTCCATTATAATAATAATCATACATATTGTGTGCCGTACCACGTCATCGCGCCCGGTTTTAACCGTCTCCGATTTGTGTACACGGTTTCTTTTCAACACCGGGCCCGAGTCGGACGAATCGCACGCATACCTATACGGCACGGCCGAGTGTAATAGCATACCGTGCCGGTCTCCGACGATTGATACATCAAAATATTATCGTACAATAACGTCCGGTTAGGTTGCGCGAAATCTAGTCGTATTTTATTAGTGCCCGCTTATAATACGTATGGATTTCGCGTGCAGTAATAATATTTATGATTACGTTGTGCGTAAATGTGCCAGACGGTGTTAAACGCGATCGTGAATTCGTTTCGTTCTCGTCCACAACGAAACACTCGTCGGCGTGTCGTCGCGACGCCGGCCGTGCCCGCGCGTAGCGCGGCCACAATACGGTCTTCTCGCGGCGATCCGTTTCTCCGATTCCGCGGTGACGTCGATATACCTGTAACGGGAGATGTTATTATGTTTATACGGCGTACGCGGGACGATTTTTTTTTGCGCGTCGACAGGACCGCGCGATCGTGTACACGAAGATTTATGAAAGATTGCACTAGCGACACTGCGTTTTAAATATTTTCCCGTGTCGCAACGGTCGACGCGTAGCGAATGCCGGCCGTACAGGCTCGCACTGCTGCTGTCTGTTTAATAAAAGGTCGGTTGCGTTGCAATCGGGTATCGACAGCATTGATGACAGTAACAATAGTGTACTCGCCGTAACAGAATAATGTGTACGTAGCACGGGAGCAACTGAGGGGGGTGGTAGGGGGTCTTGAGCGCCCCCACGTTTAAAATTAGCATCCTCAAAAAATACCGAATCAGATTTTTTCATAGTGACGGCCGAACATTTTGTCCGTGTATTTCATAACAATCAACGAGGGAGACGACACACGGGTTTCCTACGGACAATGCACGTGTGTACGAAAAACAATGTTAAAACAGGTATGATAAATTTGGGGAACGCGGGAGCGTAATTCCCATCGGTCTATGGTGTGTGCATAATTTTAGCGCCCCCAAAAGTTGATGGTCTAATTGCGCCTGTGTACCATAGAGGTGTAAACGAACCCACGAGTATGAAAAGTAAAGTTTGTGTTTTGAGGGGAAAGTTCCTAATAAAATGACATGTTTTAAGTTCAATTGTAATTAATGAAATACGTTTATCGATAAAATACCAGTATCAGTTTTATCGATACAGATAAACGAAAACAGTATTAAACCATAGTCCGCACTCCGTGTTTGACATCCATTAAAAACTGTACGCTTTATCTAATATAATAGTGCTAGCATATTTATGTAACCAAGAAAGGGCTATTTTCATTTCGTATTAGTCGGATTAAAATTGTTTTTTTATCACGGCACAATAAACATACTAAAACGCTCCGACTGGAATAATTGAAAAAAGCATGTACGTAAAATAAAGTAGAAAAAAAACATTTTCAAACATTCAACCATTCAATAAAATTATTTTAACTATAAAAGTATAACGAGACACATTTCAATAGAAGGTATAAACAGTATCAGATCAACCGAGCAAACAATAAAAAAAAAGTAGTTCTCAAAATGCTAACGAGGTGAGCGCCGACGGGTTAATAAAGCCATAGCCTAATAAATTACACATATACATAATACTTTTTTCAAATATTATATTTTAAATATCCTGGTATCTATCGAACAAACAAAGAATGTGTTGAACTCGATTTTTGTATTACGGAATCAATTGTCTACAAATTTTACTACCTTAGGTAGGCACCTATTTAAAAGGCGAAATATGTTTATATACCTACATAATTCTTGATCGTAGAGTTTTTATATATGAATGGTTATGGGCTGGTTTCGCAAAAAGAAATGCTTCCAAACAGATAAACGTATTTAGCAGTTAAATCGGTTAAGCTTTAGTATACGTGTTTGCCTAACTATTAAATAATTGAATAACGTGGTTAAATGGTTTGACTACATGTTGAATACCTGTTGTATTACTTAAATATAATGAAATAGGTGTAATTACAAGTTGACTGGATTGAGTTCCCGAGGGTCGGAGACATAGGATTTGTAGAAAAAAAGAAAGAAGAGAAAAAAAAAAGAAACGTTATTTCGGGGATATATGACGTGGACGATTTACTCCATGACGGCTTTCCCGGTTATGTTCTCGAATAAGTGGTTGATTCCCTTCGGACAACTTTGGAAGGTATTCTGTGTTCGAGAGTAGAATATACCGAGGAAGGAACAAAAAAAAAAAAGCGGATAGGAGTATCAATTATAAGGATCTTTATGAGTCACTATTAAGAGAACATATTGATCATAACGAAAAAAACTAGGATCTTCTAGGGTTAGATGTTTCCCACGGAAATGTTGTAACCTTGACAGGTGAGAATATCACGTTGGAGGATACGGTCTTTAAATTAAAAGAATGGTTGAAATACGAAAAACCAAGAGTAAAAAGGCATCCTAGGATAATAGGGACGGGTGCAGCCATTGTTATAGATAACTTAATGTATACCTGTAAGCTACGATAAACCATTGCTCACGAAAAAACGATTCTAAACGGAGTTCAGTTGATAGTGATCCTATGTTAACAATATACTCGTATACATTATAGTATATATATATATATATATATATACCATATTATAGTAAAATAATTAAATCGGCTTTATATATTTTCTTTAATAATATTTGTTTAATGTTGTACCGATTTTCCCTGTCTTTCTACATTTTTCTCGATTTTCTTACGTTTTTCCGTGTTTTTTACATTTACTGAGAAAACTCCGGAGAAAACCGATAAATGACCTCTTTGAAGTACCTTTCAAGTGAAATTTCCTTTCAAATTGCTATCATTTAAAGTTTTAGCAAAATTGCTGGTAAAAAAGTTGTCCACAGTATAAAAAAAAGGCCGTAATATTTTTTAACAACCACATACATTTCGTACATTTCCCGTTTTTGCCATTTATTGGGAAAACTTCTGGGAAAATCGAAAAATAAACTCCCTAATGTACATTCCTGGTCAGATTTTTTTTTAGAAAAAGTGCTATCATTGTAAATCGGAGGAAAATTGATGGTAAAAAAGTTGTACACAGAAAAAAAAGGTCATAATATATTTTTTACTAATACCTACATTTTTTTGGACCTTACCTTTAGATCTCCATATATCTCTATACACGTGAATAAGGCGTGTATCCACGGTCTATTTAACAATTTATCACTGTCTATAGTACAATGAACCCCAAAGAATGTGAATCGGATATGCGTTCGAAAAAAGATGGAAAGTTAGAAATAAAAAAAAAAAAAAATGGCATTTGGAACGTATTTGACTTTGTATCCTACATTGTGCACATAGTGTTACCCACAATAAAATTATGTATACATATGTTTAGTAGCCGTTGCAATCAAGGATGCCCGGAGGTGAATGTTCAGGGGGGCAGCTTTAATTTTTATTAATAATCAAACACTTTTATTAATGTACGTGTATTTTAAAAAAAATCGTTAAACGTATTTTAATATAATATTACATTTTTCACTAATTATAGTAACTATAATTGAACACAAATTGCAATTTTATTTTATTTTTCCCAAATTTATCAACAACTTTTTCGGCTAAATTAATTTTTTCGATTTTTTTTCCCATGCAAACTTAACATAATCTGGATAAACAGTTTTCACCCATTAGATAACCGTAAGCCAGTTGTTCACAAAAAATATCCTCAAATAATCGGCTGTAGTATTTTTATACCAATTTCCAATCATAGGGCATAAATCATTGTATATTATGATAATAAATTAGCGGAATTCTATTATCACGATGTATACTTACTGACTAGGTACCAATCAAGATGTATTGATAAATATCAATACATTTTGATATCGATAGTGAATTTTGGGATTTTAAAATAACAAATATGGATATTTCAACTTGTAGGAAAGCTAGGGGGGAGTTCTCTCCCTCTGCCTCCTTCGTGGGCGCCCTTGGTCGCAACAAGAAACTCTACGTTTTTATTGAACAACACAAACCAATCTGACATTTGGCAAGAAATAGTTAGAAGAATAATTTATTTTCAAATACAGAAGTTCAAATATTTTTTGAAAATGTTTTCAACAAAAGTAACAGCAGTGTCAAACTTTTCCGTCCCAACAAGGACTCTTCAGTAACATCATTAACTACTAATACAAATGGATCGACAAAAAAACAAGGCAAAAGAAAAATCTTGGAATATCGATTCATTGTTCAACTTTAATAATGATATGTTGAAACGAGACCAAACATCTAAAAAGCCGAAATGAGCTATTGTCTTCGTATCGATATGGCAGCATGAAACAAATGCACATAGATGATAATATACCTAGGATAATGCGGACGGGTGCAGCCACTGTTATAGATGATTTAAGTAGTATTTGTATCGGTACGGTGTATTAAGTATGCGTGTTTTCTAATGAAACGTGAAACGTTTTTTGATGAACGTCAAGAAGAAAATCTCACCGGTTATATGTGTTATGTCCGCTTATTTAGATTGGCTCAAGCCTCGTATGCTCTCCATGTCAGCGTTTAAGGACCGCAAATCGCTGCAGTTGAATTTCTGCGGCTGTTACAGGGTTTTCATACCAATGGTCGTTTTTACAACGTTTGGTTATTTGATGCACAAATGCACATAGAACTACAGTATAGGTGTAGTTGTAGGTGGAAAATTGGGAAGTCGAAATGTGTAGGGATGGTGATATCAGTTTATAATAATATTATATAAGTACACAGTATGTTGCAATTCATTTTACGTGAAAAACGATAGGTACCGAGCATATTTCGGTGAAACAATTTATTATTATAATAATTATTTTTGTTTTCATGAGTTTAAACGTTAGAAATTTTATTGATTTTAACTATAAAAAAAATTAAAAATGTTAGTTTTTTAAAAAATCGTATCGTAGATATTTTTACTTAAACCGTTACCAATAAAATGTAAAAATACACTGCGTCGATTGTGTCTCACAAAAATTTAAAAAAAATCAGAATAAAACAAAACATATTTTAAAAGAAACCGTAAAATTTACGGGTATTACTGATTTTCCGACCTTTTCCCGATTTTGTCCCGTTGTTAAGAAAACTACGATGAATATCAAAAAACAACTTCTTCATTTCTCCAACTAGAGATTGTTTGCAGTCCAAAACGATTTTACAGGTATGTATGACCGGGAAAGAACTAACATAGGAAATATAGGTGCTCAAAATATCGTCGTAGATAATCAACTAGTTCGTGATTATAAAAATACGTGCGAAAAAATACGATAAATTCGAATATTCTAATAAATAATGCGACGTGACTAACATATACATGGCCAATTTGATTGAATTACCCGGTGAAAAATTACTCAAAAGTTCCAGTTTTATATTATTAAGTTCCGTGAGAAGTTTTGTCGGATATTTTTTGAAAATATAAAGTTAATTTAAAAAAAAAAAAAAAAAAATGACACGATAAAAAATAGTTATTGCCCTCGAGAAAAAGATGAAATTTATATTATATTATTTTAAATGTCAATGATTTTTTGTTTTTAATTTTTTTGTTGTGAAAATATTATTGTAAAAAAAAAATGTAATATAATAACAAATTATTAATGTTGTTACAAGAACTTTTTTAACACGATAACATCGTATAATGTACTTAATTTAATATTATACCTACTGCAGCACTGGCTGATAACCGTTTTCGAGTCATTAAAACTTAAAATTATTAATATTTTTCGAACGGCGTTTGTTGTTTAATGAAATTAAAAATTAATTTCAACTTTGATCTAATTGCCCTTTGTTCCGTTGAATATTATAACGCTGATTTCCATCCTTTTCGACGGGTTTAATAATAATTATTCGCGCGTAGGTGTAGCTAAATAAACGCGATCGGTAAACACCCGGTGTTGGATACAGAGACCTTAATAATTTTTTGGGGGATGGGGCAGAACAATTTACAAGAATGAAAATTGTTATTTCGCATAAGACGGTAACAGTACGTGTGGGTATCACGTCTCCTGAAAGCGGCACGAAGTGGCCATGCCCCATGGGTGTATTGCCGCAGAGATATATTACGTGGACATGTTATTTTAGGTTAAACGAGCGATATAAAAAAAAAAAAAGCTAAACGAAAATACGATGCTGAGCGGAGTTCGTTTGATAGTGTTGATTTTTCATTAATATACATGTCATGTTTTGGTAAAATTACATTAGCATTAATAATTTTCTTAGATATTATTTATTAATATTGTAACTATTTTCCCGTTTTTCGGTTTTTATCTTTATCGTCCCATTTATCGGGAAAACTCTCAGGAAAATCAAAAAAAATAATCTCCCTAAAGTACCTCCCTGGTCCGATTCCGTTTCGTAAAAAGTGCTATGAGAGCAAAATTGCTATCAGAAAAGTTGTCCACAGAAAAATAAATAAATAAACATCATTGTAAAACCATACTAGCTACCTCGCTCCGCTCAAAATCTAAAAAATCCATCGAATTCGTAAATTTTACTGTACCGCATATTGTCCTGTGCCCCGTATTATCTTGATATTAATTTATGTTTTATCAAATCGAAAAATAAATTCGATAAATCGATAACATCTCGAAAATCGATCATTTCTCGAACCGTATTTACCGACTATTTTATAGTATTGTATTTACATTTCCAAGAAAACGTTAAGTAATAGACTGCGGTTTCCGATCGCGGTTAAAAGTTTCAGTCCCCTTGACTCCCCAGCCCCTCCTCCTGTTTTAACCCCTGGAATATCCATTCGATCTTATAAGTGTATATAGTTGGGCGCACTTTTGTTACGGCTGCGGAGCTACGTGGAGAATTAACGCGCAACCTCGGCCGCGCTGCCTCGGGATTAAAAGGAACTGAACCACGTCACAATAATAATCCGGAAGGCGGACTGCGGCCGAGAAACCGAAACAGTATCGCCCGAATGTACTCAAAATGTTAATCTTGACCTCCGATATACTCCGAACATTCTACAACTGCGAATTTTATTTATCCTAGTTGATAGAAAATTTTTTTTTTTTTTGAAAATTTCAATATGTGCAAAAAGAGACGTACCGCCTTGTTTATAGTTGAGACATTAAAAAAAAAAAAATATAATAGTAGAGGAGATCCCTGCGTCCTTTCGTCCAAATTAGATACTAAGTCCGTAAAATTATACATAGCTGAGTGATGGCATGACTGTCAACAAAATCAAATTATCAATTTTAGTTCCTAACTGTACAATTTAAATAGTGTTCTCACAATATGGTTCTGAACAAAAAAGCCAAAATCACAGAGAGGGGAGAGGGTTCAGACAAACAGCTAAAACAGAATACTGTAACGATCGGGCGTCGGATACTGAATTTGTACTTCACGTGTGTACCTACTTGCCCAACCTATATAATATACAGTAACGTTTTTTTAATTTTCGCGGGTACATCGACGGTAACAAAAAACTTCATTTTTTTTTTATTTTTGTATTTTATTACAAATTTTAATTTTAATATTTATATTTAACATGTTATTATTATTATTTACTGTATTGTTAATTTGAAAATTATTAAGATGTTTATAATTTCGTGTTTGTAAAAATAAAAATAAAAAAAAAAAAGGCAAGATAATGGGGATGGGTGCAGCCACTGGAGTAGGTGGGAAGTTGGAAAGGTGTATCCTACCTTTCCATACAGGATACATACGAGAATTTAATGTAAATCTGTATATGCAACGATAAACAATTGCTTACAAAAAAACGATTCTGAACGAGGCTCAGTTAATAGTGATGCTTTGTCAACAATGTATATACATGTCATTTTAAAGTAAAATAATTAAATAGGTTTTATATATTTTCTTCAATAAAATTTATTTAATATTATACCGATTTCCCCGGTTTTTCAAATTTACAGAGAATACTCCGGAGAAAATCGAAAAACGACCTTTATAAAGTACCTTCCCAGTCAAATTTCCTTTTAGAAAAATTGGTAATCATTAAAATTTGGAGCAAAATTTCCGGTAGAAAAGTTGTGCACAGAACAAAATAAAGCCGTAATATATTTTAACTAATACCTACATGTCTTATATTTTCCCGTTTTTTCTTTTCGGTTATTCGCATTTGATGAGGAAATTTCTGAGAACATCGAAATATGACCTCCTCAGAGGAACCTACCCACGCCGATTTCCTTTCAGGAAAGGTGCTACACGTAGAAATCCGAGCAGTCTTCTGGGAGAAAAGTTGCGCGCATATAAAAAAGAAAAAAAAACAAACATCTCTTTAAAACCATAAGCTTCGTCACGCCATTTAGAATCTAAAAGTAATAATAATGACTATCGGTTTAAATTAATTTTTCGTTTTAACGTCAAAACTTCAAATACGGCGCGGCGCGGCGTCGTAGGCGAGAGACAGCAGCAGAAATGTATTTTAGGATTTTCACGCTCCCGGGCAATAAATGACGTGTGCCGCCGCTTCTTTTTCCTAAAGACTTTTTTCTACCCCTTTTCGTGTTTAGTCGTTACACGAAAACTAAAAAAAAAAAACCCTTAACGGAACAATGTAATATAACATTTTTTATCGCCTCTTTAAGACGACCCGTGGATATCGGGTTTATTAAGGAATAAAACGCGGGGGCTGTGTATACAATCGTACAAACGTTTTAATTGCACGACGTACACATTGGATCATATAGTTTTATTGCTTTTATACTCGTTTACGCCGAACACCGGATTCCGCGTTATATCCGCAGTTCTGTTTTCCACTGATATAATGTACTTGCGAGTTATGAGTAAAACGGAATACCCCCGTATTATACTTAAACACATCGGATTATAATAATATTATAGTAATATAAATTCCGAAAAATGGTCTAAAAAGGCGCCGTGCGAGTTCCGTAAGAGAGACGCGAAGTACGCGCGTACTGAGATGAGACCGAATTGTATTTTTTTATTAATCCGCGACACGTTTGTTTACTAGGTCCCGGTGCGACGTTGCTCGTGTTCATAACTCAACGGGGGAAAAAAAAAAAAAAACAATAATAATAATAAAAATGCGTTAATAAAACCTCTCGTTTTAGATTCTCGGCGAAACGAGGAATGTTTTTTTTTTTTTTTACAGCAATAGTTCTCGATATCGGACTAATTCCGAAATGATGAGCGCCGCACGTGCTGCAAACGCTGTACCCGGCCCGGACGGACGGACCTTTCACGACTTTCGCCGGACGTACAATATCATTCTCCAGAGCCGTTTTGAACTCGCGTACCGAATTACTGTTGTCGTTCATTGAGTGAGCACTCTCTGTATTTTTCCTACCGTCCGTCTACCTTTCGACTCCTCCAATAATGATTCCATAACGTTCCTGTACGTCGGTCCCTTCGTATAGCCCATACCGCGAACTCGTAAAAAACGGCGGCCGAACGTCCGGCACGGGGACCAGGAGCCCGATTCTCCGACGGACCTGCCCGTGTATAGTAAAATTTGACGAAAATACTGTAAATCACGACTAATGTCCACAATTATCCAAACCGTATTACAAAAATTAATCTCAGAAATTTCCGAAATTTAACAACACCGCAGAATATCACCGTCGTCTGTGTGCGCGCCTTAACGAGTCCCAATAGAGTAGAAGTTTTCCAATAATACGGGAATAAACACATTATAAAGTAGCGTTTGTCTTTATTAGCGCAGGCTTTTTTTTTTTTTTAAACCTAATAAAATCTCTGTTATTTTTCTATTAAAAAATAATAATATATCTCTCTCGTGTAGTGTATAAAGCAAAAAAAAGAAAAGCAATCGTTTTTAATAAAATAATAAAGAAAACATTTTTTTTTCTTTTTTGTTCTCGCTACACATTGTTACATATACATTATACATAATAATAATAATAATATTAAAAATTGTTTTTAGAATTTGTATTATACTTTACGACATCGAGCATGCCTTTCCATTATTATTATATTAATTTTATTTTTTTTGTTTTTCATATTTTGCATTTTTTTCTTATACTTTATGTACATTTTAAAATATACGCGATTATGCGATTATTCGCGAATATTTTCGCAAATTATTTCTCAAAATAATCTTATAAAATTAGAGATGTTTCGATACATTATTATATTGTTACGGCGCAGAAATAACGTAGACAACGGCGTGAATCCAAAAAAAAAAAAAAAAAAAAATTGGTGTTGCTCAAATAATTTTAGGTGTCTATACCTCTCATTGTTATACCTGCCGATAAAATGTCGCTAAGACGTATTCCTGTCATTTATTATAGGGTTACACGGGATGACTTCAAACAGATTTCGATGTTTTTTTTTTTTTTTTTAAATTATTCTCAAAGTAATGATAGCAAAATTATATACACATGTACAAAAAAAAACAAAATGTGTACCAGAAAATTAAAAACCCATAAAAAAAAACATCGCATTCAGATATATAAATTTTACATTGTCGCGCAGTATAGAGTTATCAGTTGCGTTATTTAAAAATATTCAAATACAACATTACGTGAATATAATTTTTTTTTTTGTATTTTTCTATAACGATAATAATACCTATCGTCTTTCTGTAAGCACTCGTTATTGTCCTTCTAGCAATACCCGCCCACCCGTGTTTAAGGTGTTGCTTGAGCACCGCTCGGGCCCTAGGTTACACGCCGCTCGAACGCAGACGTTGACGAAAAGACGCGAAACACGGAAAAATTGATAAAAAAAAAAAAAACGCGGTAAAACGACGTAAAAAATATGATCAACAGCTGATAATGAACCTATTATAATTTTTATTTTCGGTGGATACGTTTTTATTGTTTGGCGCCGCCGCTGACGGCCGGTCGTAACAGAGTCGTACGAACTGTTATTTCGTTACGCCAAATTCGGTTTCCGCGCACGATAAACGGATTATTAGGCCGTTCGACCGTCGGGAAATTCGCGGGCCGACCGAAACGAAGTAATAATAATATAATATATTGTGCGTTGATTGTTGGCGGAATGTAGGGGGAAAAAAACCAAAACTACCCAAATACAATAACCGGGCGGTCTACTGAGTGATTTATATACGTGTAAATATTTTTTTTACGCGATCGCGATTATTCGTGTTATCGCTGTTGAGCTCGAACGCGACGGTGGAACAAAAACGAACACGAGCCGTTTTTTTTTTCTGTGTTTCCGTCGCCACCCGGCGGTAGCGTGCAGAACGTGTTTTTGCGTCGGCAATTTTTCCAAACTTACCACCGCCACAACCGCCGGCCCTCTAATGGACAAATCGGCACTAAATCGTCATTAGTCATTACTCGAAACTCGCTGTTTTACGGTCCATGCGCCTCCGACCGCCCACAACCCGTAAACTCATCTAACGCCCACGATTTCGGCCGAGACACGAGCCTCAAAAAAAAAAAAACAACAGTCTCCGTCGCATCATTACCGACGACATTTCGCACGACATTCCACAAATCGTTTGTTACGCCTGTACTTTCATAATAATATAATATTGCGGAATATCATTTCGGACGTTTTACGCGTATCAATAATGAATGTAGTTATTTTATTTTATTTATTTTTTTTTTTTGTATCCCGTTTTCGTAAAAATGTCGGTTGTCGAGTAGACAGATACACACGGACTTTTGCAGTCGTATAACGGAATATTAAGCAGCCGGATAACAAAGTCGAGGTGCGTATAATTATTATTGTTAGATTAACATATTGTATACAAAGTTTTCTTCGGTTCTGCTGATTTGAATGTCTTCAAATCGGAACATGAATTCGGGTTGCTGTAAATATAAGCAACGCAGATGCCGGCATTATTTTTGCAGCGTTCTCGACATTATTAATTCGTTTTTTTAATTATTTACAAGTTTGTAAGTATAGTTTATATTATGTAACTGCTCGAGTGTTTGTGAATCAATACGAACTTACTATAGTACCGTCGTTTTTTATTTTCGTTTGTATTTTTCAATTACAAGTAAACGCGCCTTTCATTTGGCTTATTTCCCGAGAAAAAAAAAAATTCAATTGCAAATTGATAAAGTATAATGCGTGGTTACGAAGTGTTTTAAGCACTATGTCTCAAACAATCGTATACAGCGTTTTAAACGGTTAACAATTCAATGGAAATGACCAATACGTTCTGAAGAGTGAAGATATTTATATACAAATATTCCTATTCCTGTTCATTCTTAAAAAAAAAAAAAAAAAAACAGTCATTATTACTTTTAATTAAAAAAGTACCATTTATCCAATAATTTGTTATTTTGTTCTTAAATATTCTGTCGTTTATGACAAAATTCTATTTATAATTAAATATTGTCGAAATATATGTGTAATGAAATAAAACTTAAACAAAATAAATACAAATTGTCGGACATACTTCGCACGTTGGTGCAGCCACTGTTGTAGGTAGGAATTTGGGAAGGTAGGCTACAGATGCGAATTTAATGTATACCTGTAAGCAATGATAAACCATTACTAACGAAAAAACGCTTCTGAGCCGAGTCCAGTCGATAATGTTGCTTTGTCGACAATACAATTTATGGTATTATATCATGTAATGGTAAAATGATCACAATAATGTGCGTTTCCATGACAACAATGATTGTTTAAAAAACATTAAAATAATAAAAACTTAATAATAACAATAAATAAATAAAAACGGTTGCCAATGACAACCTTATTTGTAATCTTTCAATCTTTCTTAACCTAAAGACCAAGGTTTTCCTCATTATCTCGAATATTAATGAGAATATCAAAAAATGACCTCATTAAATTACCATCCAGAGAAAATTTCCTTTCAGAAAAGAGGCTATACTTAATAATCGGAGTATGCTTTCTGGTAGAAAAAGTGTTCACGTAATAAAAAAAATAAATACATTAGTGTAAAACCAATACGTTCCTCGTTTCACTTAGAATTTAAAATACATGTTTAAAACGATAAAACTGTTTTTTTTTTTATTATTATTTCGATCATAGCTATACAGTTATTATCGCAAATAAAAACTGTAACAACATTTATGACGTATATATACAATATGTACCTAGGTATTGAATTTATTATACTTAAAATTATAAACTTAACGATACTGGGTATAAATGGTTTAGGCGCGCTGTTTCCTCGTAATTCAACGGAATATAAAGGGGAAAAGACGTGACGGAAGAAGAAGAAGAATATCGCGGTTGAAAAACCTCTGCAATTGGTTTGATGTTACATCAGGTGAATTATTTCGTAGATAATTCGACAAAGAAAAAATAGGTATTATATGATTTCTGACATCCGAAACGAATAGGAACTCAAAAAAAAAAATAAGAAGAAGAAGAATATGCATATAATATAAGTATTAAAGGGTGTCCTTATTTTAGAATTTCAAAATTTCCTTCGGGACATTCGCTTATCTTGTGTTTTATTATGTATATATAAAAAAAAATATCCTCAAAAAGTTTAAGGCCATTTGAATGATGTTTAGCAGAGGCGCACACGGCATTTTAATATTTAATATTATAAAAATATTTTATGAAATCAACGAAAATAGTGTACAAACGACCGCGGATATTTAATCCTAAGATCGTAATGTTTTTTTTTTTTTGTTTTAACACCCTATACGGGGATCTAAAACGATAATAAATTAATAAGCTGTTTATTATTACAGCTAAGCGGTGGTGCATTCAGGATTTATTTTCGAAGGGGGTTTTATGAGTTTGAAAAAAAATTATTTAATTTTGGTTGTTGTTTGTTGGGATGGAAGGGATAAGGTTATATAAGTCATATGATAATAATAATAATTTACAGTCCAAGATTAATTATTCGAGTAGAGTGCCTCGCTCATTATTTCATCCAGCACTAAATCTGGTTTAACTTCAATGCCCGCAACGTGTGACTGAATTAATCATTTTTCGTTTTTATACCTTGATATCAGCGTTTTCCACGCACGATCATAATTATTTGCCGTTGTTTCGAAGTTTTTAATAAAATTTACCGGGTGACATTTTAACAGTTAATACGCGATATATTCTTACGTCGGGTCGCGCGACGATTTCAACATTTGAAACTATCGATTTTTGTTTATTTCGTTTTTCTAGAAAGAAAAAAAAAACCACCCACTAACCGTCATTGTTCTCCATGACGATCACCAATTAAATTGCGCGAATTCGCGGTCAATGTCGGTGTACGGTCGTTTTCCACCTCAATGCGACCGGCAATATTGTACGGGTCTGTAACGCGGCCGCCGAGAAAAACCGAGGCGACGAAAATAACCAATAAGCGTTTTGATGGGAAAAACATTTCGCTAGATCGTTAGCCCGGTGAGGGGTAACGGGGTAGCCGGGGAACCGTAGCCGGAGGAAAAACGGCCGAGAACCGCGACAGATACGGACAGTGCCGGCACAGAACCCGACCGGGAAAACGCCTTTGGGCAGACGCAGTCGAACAGGACGCGGAAACTGTGTAGGATGCGGATTGACACCCGAATAACAGTGCGATAATAATAGTACCGTGGCGATTTTTTTTTTTTTTATGGTTTTTTTGCCGCGCGCGATATTCTTTGAAAAGCGTACACGGTACCGATACGTAAACACTGCACTCACTGAAATCACCCGGGATGGGTTATAGGTGCCGAATGCGTACAATGGGTACACATCGTCCCATCACGATTTATTTTTTTATTTTATTTAATTTTTTTTTTTCACCGACTTTTACGACCCGAGACCCGAGTACGGTACTTCGAGTGCGGTTACCCGCGTACTTACTACTTGAATCATTATCGTGAAATATAATATGATAGTTTGATTACTACACGTTTGTATAATTTGACCTCTTGTTGTATAGATTTTAATGGCCGTCGTCGTTTTGTGCGCATACACGGGTACACACAAGTATTACACGAGAGATAACAAATGGGAAATCAAACGTTATTAACTTTTGTTGTACGATATTCAGAATTTTCTTCTTTTGTAATTCGTATATTCGCCTGCGTCGGTCCATCGCTCATCGGTAACGAGCAACAAATCGAAATGCACCGCGCACAAAAGGTGGAGATATTCGGTATTGTCGATCGGAACACACAATAAAACGCAGTCGAGTACCCGACGGTAAGTATTACAAGTATAGGCGGGTCTGAAGGAGTGTGCCAGGTGTGCCGTGGCACACTCCGACATAAAAATAAAACCAATAAATAACAAGTAACATTGTGCATGCGCCGTACACATTAAATGGCTTCGCTTATGGCGTTCAGAATAAGTTTCTGAAATAATTACTACGCGCATTTTTTACCAATCGTTACTTTACGTTGTTAACGAAATCCGCAATTTCAGATTTTAAATCGCTGTACTACTGTTTTGGCCCGTTTCACACGGACGCGTACGATGCGCGACGCGTCTTTTGAAACCCGAGGCGGACGCGTCCCCGTGCGTGACGCGTTTCATACGCGCTTAACTACGTCCGCTCGAACCGAAATCAGTTTCATTGAAGTTCTTAATTCGATGCGAGATGTTCGTATCTCATACTCGCCTGGGCGTAATGCGCGAAAACCTATTGGTCCTATTAATTCGGTTTTCGCCAGTGTCGTAAGGTTTTTTTAATGTCGGGCGGCTTCGATTAGAGTCTCTTCCGTCGCAAGAGTTGAAAATATCGAATTAAAATTTTTATAATTTTGAAATTATTTCAGACCGGCGCTGGACGGCATTTGAGTGTCGCGAGTTCGCATTCTGTTCCGCGGCGAGCCGACAATAGCCGCCGGAAAAACGGCGGTGAAAACGTGTCGGTTATACCGGACACGGCGCGTGAAATGGTCACCGCGGCTCCTTCGAGCTCGTAACCGTCTCCATTTTCGGGAAAAAAATGCGACGAGAACGTCGCGCGCGCGTGCGACGCGGCCGCGCGATCGCCGTCCCGTTTACCAGGGCGAACAACATCGCAATACGCTTTTCGGGACGCGTCTCCTCATTTTTCGTTCGTTCATAATAATTGTTTAGGTGGCCACGTTGTTGGCTTAACGGCTGACGTCTTGAAAACGGTTCGTTTCCCCGGACTGCGGGAACTTCGACGCCGCCCGACGACCAATTATCCCCACTACGTCACGTCGTACAGCGTTTTTAAACCTCCGGGAGTCCGCGATTGCTGGGAAACTACACGCGTTCGGGATGATACTGGATTAGCCTCAATACACATCGCCCGGATACTTTTTATAATGCGACCTTCACGCGAAACTAATCAACGAATAACTATTTCCGTGAAATATATCCGAATAATCATTATTACGGGAGGGGGCCGAATATCAACGACAACGTGAAAGTGTTTTTCGAAATAAAAAAAAATATTACGGTTAGTATGAATTAATAACCATTCCTACGGCACGTCATACCCGTATATTTTATTAAAGGGCAGAACATTTGGCCACCGAACGTGTACAATAAATAATTAAAAAATTCTAACCGCACGCCGTCGTCGTCGCTAAGTTATATTTTATATTTCGTGACGTGTATACCTATTTCGTAATCGTGCTCTGTTGCTATCGTTCGTATACACAACGTTCAATTTGTTTCGATATTCTGTCCGCCTCCCCCCGCCCCCTCTCATACAACGATCTCCGGATTTCAATAGTCAAAATAAATTATCACCATGAAGGAAAAAAAAAAAATCAATGTTACAATTATCGTCTATTATCATTGCATATAGTATATTTGTTCGATTAATTTAAATAAACATAAAAAAACAACGTTAAATTAAATAGATATCGAAAAAACGAGATTAATAAAATCAATTAATCGATAACGCGATTACAAGACAAGAACAGGGCAATGAAATGTTAAGTAATGTTCGTAATGGAGAGACAGGTACACTAAATCTTAGACTATAAGTGCAATTCTAAATTTTTCGTCTGGGTGATTGCTCATTCATTTCTGAAGTTTTTCAACGTCCCCCTAGGGCAGGGTGATTCTGAGGTAGCCCGTCATCCGTATAGGTTGTAATCGTGTTTAACCTGCTCCGTTCTAATTGCGTTTACCGCAGTTCAATGTCCGGTTGGCAACTCGTGACCGGTAACTTTCATTTGTCCTGCCAAACACAGTTCCGTTCCCGATGTTTTCCAACGGTTTTTCCATGTGTACCGCCAAGCGGTTCCGGCCGACTGTAATATCGAATATACTTTGTGCATTGATATTTTATATTTATTAAAGGTATGCGAAGTAAACCGCGGCGAGGTGAGTGTTAATGCCTACGCGTCATCACTCCGAATACGCGCGATTTTCCCCCATTCGCAGACTTCAGGAAGTCTTTAAACGCTATTTATCGTCGGCTACGCTGCAACGAAAATTCGTTTGTTTTTTTTTTTTTTCCGACGAACAATTCTACAGGAACTTTGCTGTAGCATTTTTAATTGAGTATAGGTGCATTGATGTGGTCGTTTGTTGATTTCCGTTGTAGTTTTCTCAATAACGGTTTTCTCGAGACAGTTTTGTAAAACGTATTGAAATCATGAGTTTTTGCTGCGCATCCGACGGTACGCGCACAGGGAGAAAAAAACGCACTAAGCGCCGTCCACAAAATCCCTACGGTCCCGGGAAACGGACCGTTTACGAGACGACTGTACATCAATTATCAAGTCGACGTCATGACGTATATCGTTGTGTAAATAAACACGAGGAGATACGGCGGGGATCGGCAGTCGTAATAACAATAATATTGTCATTGTTTGTCCCGTAAATACGACGGCTGTATTATATTTTTCCCCTAACGCTGTCGAGGCGACCCAGAAACCGTCGAAAATTATACGAAAAACGTTGCCCGTTTATTAAGAAAAATAAGAGGAAAATTAAAAAAAAAAAAAAAAAAA
>CABPRJ010000973.1:71898-97792 GCA_902439185.1 Cinara cedri | reverse complement strand
AAAAAAAAAAAAAAAAAAAAATGAAATAATAAAACAAAATAAAAGAAACACGCGCACGGGCAAATAGTAAAACCGATACATTCCCCGCCTCGGATCGAAAATAATTGTGATAAACAACCGACGAGTTATTTATTGGTTTTTTTTTTCGATCTAACCGCGACCGCTATTAGCCCCACTACGACCGAAACCAGAGACTCTATACTCCAATTATTGTCCCGTAAACAGGACCGTACGCGCGGTACAGCCGTAACCAGTTTGCTCTCCGCGGGTTCACAAATGTATTATTATAGCTTCATTTTTTTTACGGCTTTTGTGCAAAACGACACGCGTTTTTCTCCTCGCGTTTCGCGTCGTATATAAAATATAATACGGCAACGTGTATTGCGCACGACAGGCCGCCGTAATAATAATAATAACACTCGAGTGGCCGACGACAGAATTTATCGTATTTTTTTTAGAAAAAAAAAAAATAATAATGATAAAAAATAAATAAAACGAAAACATTTTTTTTTTTTTTTTTTCTAATACCGGTCTTCCATAATAATATTGCGATCGCCGACGCCGCCGCAGATGTCTGCCCCGCAGGCAAAGCCGCGATAAACGATAATGTCGGCGGCGGATATTAATATTTCCGTCGTATTTTCCCGTACCGTGTTGTTATAGTGAAAACACCGAAAACCGTTTGATAAACCCGCGGCGGCGCGGCGCCGAATAGTAGTGATTTTATTCCGACGTACGTACCGAATAGCGCCGAAAATTGTTAGCAAAAAAAAAAAAAAAAAAAAATTCGATCCGCCGTGTTCCGTATTGTTTACGTAGACGGAAAAACAAACTCGCAGCCGGCCCGGCTGGCGGGCGGTGATAAATACAATTGTTTTCAAAAAAAAAAAAAATCGTTTCTCATGCAAAACGCACGCGCACGTTTCGGACGGTAATGTAAACACTCCGACGGGCGTACGTTATTCACGAACCAGTCTTCGCATTTTCCGTCTGCCCGACGCGGTAGTCGAGTGTTTCGACAACGGCGTAAATTATTTTTCGACGTCCGCGAATGTTCATTTTAATGACGCGCGCCTTCCGCATTGATTATTTCGTACGGTATTGTCGCTTATGCCGCAATACCGATTCGGCAATACGCGAATCGTCTAATAGATGTTTGCGGACAATCGAATTTTCGGTAAAACCATTTGCTTCGAATGAATTTAGTATGAAAACCGCGAGCGAACGTCCGTCGGCCCGTCAAAACATTTCGACGGAATTACCGTCGAATCGACAGTTTGAATTGCGTCATGTTAAAATGAAAAAAACCGAAAACGAACCAATAACGTTTAACAGCTTCTCGAAACGCTCGATAATATACGTTCGAAAATGACAAAAAAAAAAAAAATCGTTTTTCACTCTGAAATTGTTGCGGAGCGAAACGCCGTATTGATACTACGATCCTCCGGCAGCCGCTCGCCCTGTCCGCTACGCCACCGGCGCGTACAGCGGACGCGCGCGGTCGTATCCCCGGACGCATTTTTTTTTTTTTCACTCTCGAACACGTTCCGCGGTACGGAGCCTGTCGGTACGCGGGCGCCTGTCGCGCGTTTCCAAGTGCGCGCCCGGGCGCGCGCACGCACGGGAACGGCGGTGCGCGGGTATTCGAAAACGCGCGCCGTGCGTTCGGTCGAAATTATCGGCGCGCGCGCAACGGAGTGACGCCGCGCGCGCGGCGTGTAATTGTCGCGCTTCGCCGTGGTGCCGTCGCGGACCCGTGCCGCGATAACGATAAAATATCGCGCGGTACAAACAGCGCGGCGGGAACGTTCGTGAAATTCACCCGCGCCCGACCGGACCCGACGCGGCCAAACCGCGCCGCGCACGGCGACCGAACGAATGTTTCGCGCGGCAGCGACCCGTGCAAAATTGCATTATATTAGCGCGCCGTCTATATCACGGGCGTTTCGTCATTCCGCCACCGCGGGCGCCGTCGCGAGACGCGGTCCCGCGGCGCCGCGCCGCGTACCGTTTTGGCGGAAACCGCGTCGCGAGAGAACGTGCGCAAACACAATAATACGCCCGCGCTAAATGCCATTAAAAACGTATTAGAACCGCAATGCAACAGTACGGGTACGTACAGGACTGTGCCTACGGGCTCACGCGACACAATCTCGCGGTTATTAAAGTGCCGTAGACGAGGTACGGTCCCAATACGCGTCCCGACAAACGGCGAAAATAATATGCCCGCGTTTTATGTTAGCGTGATGGCTGAGAAGCCGCGTGTTTTGCCGTTATAAATTCGTATTACCGACCGTACGATTGTTTTTGTTTTAGGAGACACGCGCGTCAACGCTCGGATTTCGGTTTACTTAACGATAACGAGCAGCGGCGTAGCCGGCGGTTTTATATTGGAGAGGGGGGGGGGCTAAACACGTTTTTGCTTCAATCACCGGTCTCTACTCGTTGTCTTAAACCATTGCGTAACGGGGATTCGGAGGTGAACGCATTTTAATGACGTCCCACTGACAGTTGCATCTTTTTCGGAAAATTTCGAGCAAAGGTAGAAATTATACCGTTTTCATTGATGTCTTTTTTTATTTTTTTTAGTTATATCAACCGCGGCTGACAAATTGAGTTTATTTTTTTAAAATCGTGCTCTATCGTTTTCATACACTTCAGCGCGAGAAAAACGTTCTCTTTCAGGAGTGCGAGCGGAACCGGGACCGCAGTTTACACCAAAATCGTAAATCGTAATATGCTTATATAAACACGGTCGGCGGTCTATGATTCGCTTAATCCCCCTCCCCGCCCTTCCCACGTCCACTGGTTACTCGTCACACACTCAATGAAAACGACCGGGAACTTGAAATTAAAACCGTCATTTGAACGAGTTGATAATCGCACGTCGTATTTCGAATTAAACGTTAACCTGTTGTAAAAAAAAACGATTGGGAATGCGTAATTAATTCGAATCTAGGATGAATAATTCGGCGAATCGGGCGTAGTTCTTTCAGAATAAATTACCGAGTGTATTCAGTTCGTGAACGTTATCGAGGGCTGCGTTCGAACGCCAGGAAAATAACGGAACAGCGACGACTGCAACCCTACCACCCACCCAACATGTATGTAATATAATGCAGTTAATATTTCATAACTAGGTTTGTAGTAAATTAGCAGTTTAAACTTTGATGAACGGAATCCTCTCTTAAAAAGATCAAATAGAGCGGTAAAATGTTGTACACACGACTTGATCGTCACGGCACAATCGTAATCCCTTTGGGGAGAACCACTATCCGCGACGTCAACGTGTCATAACGCGATGTTTACACTTTAACCGCAGTTCGGACGCGAGCGTATTCGTTTTATAGTTTAAAATGACGGTGAAAAGGTTGCAGCACGACCGGGTGACGATGACGCAATGGATATGGAGCCCACAGGCGGAGAGACTTGGGCGATCGGCCTGCGAAGGGTCTAAATGGACTGTAAAGCGAACGCGAATGTAAAAAAAAAAAAAAAATGATAATGAGTTACGCATTAATATGTAATATTAGACGGGCAACGAAATAAAACGGTTTAGAGACGACACGACGACGTCGTCGTAATAGTAATAGCAATAATAATAATAATATTATAATAATTGTTCTTCTACGTTTCGTTCCGAGTATACATAAATGATGACATTAAATAGAGGTACTCGTAAAATTTATGACGTGCCCCCTTTCTCTCTCGCTCGCTCTCTCTCCCTCTCTCTCCCTCTGCGCCGCAGTGTTGTCATCGCGAGATCGATTATATTTTTTTTTTTTTTTTATAAATCGCGAGTGCGCTTATGCGTATTAGTACCGCACAAGAATAATAACTATTAATCGTACAGATTGTGTTTGTTGACGTGTTAAACGACACATTGTATTACGATTCCGTATACGTTATACGCACCGCTGTAATAGCCGCGAATATACGTATGAATGCGATGGTTTCGACCGCACACGGCGCGCGCAATATCGTTTAAAAACGACGGCGGCCCGGAGACGGGCGATTGTGTTTTCAGTGTAGTGACGAGAAACGATTTCGAAAGTCGCGGTCATTAGAGTTGGTTTCTTTGAAAAAAAAAAAGATAAAAAAAAAAAAAAAAAAAATACTTTACTGCCGAGGATCATCCCTCACGACGGACTTTTATCGAGAAAAAAAAACCGCGTGTTCCGAGATCAGACGAACCTTTTAAGTATATGGGATCAGAGGGGAGAAAAAAACCCGTGTAAATAAAGTTGTTCGCACTCAGTATATAATACCGCGCGGTTGACCGGATGAAGGTTTTATAGAATAAAAAACGCTTACATCTACACCTATATTGTCGAGGGAGAAGTTTAAGGTGTGAATGAGAGTACACGAGAATTCCTTTGTTTTCCGAAATCGAATTTTTCGCCGTATGAACTACTGTGTAATAATATACAGTGTATAATGTGTGTACAGGACGATCCAGTAATCACGGATCTATAATTTTCGTAGACCATTTTAAATGAATTAGATCTCTGTTTGTATTTTTCAGCCATTTGGAATCGTTGTGTTTTTATGTTAAAACTTTATTTCATTTTTTACCCTGATACATTTATCATCTAAAACCGGATAAGAAATGTATTATTCTTTCTTGTTCTTCGGGTCTAAACGTTATTAAACCGTTATAACTCATAAACAGTCAATATTCAATAGTAACGGTATGCGTGTCAACATTTTTTTTTTAAAAAAATATTGTCTATTACCTATTAAATTAGTGTTCAAAAAAAGGGTCCCCCCCTTTTTGAAAATCGACAGTATTTACTCGTTTATATTCTATTTAAACCAAAGCTTATACGAATACATAATGATTGAAAAACCAGAAAGAAAATTCGCTTTAAATCCTCCGAGAATATTGCTGGCTCATGATAAATGAGTGATTGATCAGTACAGTACCTACGTGTTTTCATACAATACGTTTTGTTATTAAGATTTCTGATAATATTACGACTTGACAGTTGATACCATAGGCGTAGCGTGATGGTTTTCTGAGGCGAGAGGGGGGGGGGAGGCTATAGCCATAACGAAATAGTGTTTACATTGGTACGTATGCATAAGCAATGTACATATCTATTCGTGGGTACCGTTGTGGTGTTGACCGCTCCCATAAAAGTCTAAGAGTTATTTAGAGACGTGCACGGGTTTTTATAAATTCGGGAAAATTGTAATATTAATAATCGATTCAATATCTTCTATGTCAATACAGGTAGACCCGAATCGAAAACTGTACTAATTTGCAACTGAAAAATAAATAATAACTGTCCGTGTTTATTCGTCTCGAATTTTCGAGCATTTTTACAGAGCCGATTAATGGTACGCGAATTCCCGTAATCTGTACGATTGTCATCGAACCGTGTGTACGCTTGTGAAAAGAATATTCGCGACTGTGGATTCGTTACCTGCAGAAACGCCATCACTTTGAAGTTGATAGCGAGATTTCTGGTGAAAAAGTTGTTCGCAAACGGAAAAGAAGAAAAAAAGCACGCGTACAGCGAAACCGGTACGTCGTTCGGTATGCTCAGAATATAAAAAAAAAAAGAAAAAAAAAAAAAAACCCCTAACAACATCGAACCGTATAGAGTCGAACTCAAACGACGTTATTACGGTACGGTTGTTCGTTACTTTTTACGGTCTTTGAAAAAAAAAAAAAACAAAATCGTTGCGTTCGTTACGCGGGTTTCGGGATAATTTAATCTGACAACTGCTGTCTACGTATACCCCGGACACGTGTATACCCGACCAGTTTATAATATTATAGCGGGGCAATTAACAGCACGATTTACGGTGTAAGGCCGGCGGCGGCCAGATCGAATTCGCACGTAAAAATCGCACGTGTTTTTTTTTTTTTTTATCGATATTATTATTATAATAACGAGTCGCGTCGAACTGAATAATCCGATTTTTTTTTTTTTCTAATCCGTTTACGTTTTTATAACAGGCAATATAATAACGACGCGTTTGCACGGAAACCGAGTGCGTCTACCTGTATACGATTTTGACGGCACGCGAAATTATTGGCCGCCCGCGTATACTATTATTATTTGTAATTATTATTATTATTATTACGATGCGGTCCGGATGCCGCCGTGGATGGGGGTAAGACAATGCAGTCAAGTCAGAGATCGGCATGTAAACTTCCTTGATTTTTATTAAATGTTGATCTATTGAATAAAGTGTCTTCCGTCATGCACTACGCATTGTACCTCGAGCATTTTCTATCTATTCAACCATAAACATAAACATTCAACACCCACTCGCCATTTTTTTTCGTGACGCAGCTGCGTCAATTTCAATCCCGTTCACCGGTGTGGATTGGCGGGCCTTAGGAGTAATAATGTTTAAAATGCTTGTCGGAGAGGATATTTATGTGTAACGTAATACCGTAACTAATGTAAATTTCTATCGCTATCCACATATAGTCGCCATTCACAGGTAACGATAACCAAAAATTGTTCGACTCCATAGTGAACGACGAAGTTAAATGTCCCA
This sequence comes from Cinara cedri, assembly GCA_902439185.1. Taxonomy (NCBI): domain Eukaryota; kingdom Metazoa; phylum Arthropoda; class Insecta; order Hemiptera; family Aphididae; genus Cinara; species Cinara cedri. The sequence continues at coordinate 91,273 of CABPRJ010000973.1, read as the reverse complement.
ATTTTTTTTTAAATAAGAATCGATTGCAATCACGAGACGAGTATGTTATTTTTTAATTTATATTAGAATGCCTAAACTATATGCTTACGAAAAAAAAAAATGTTTTATCATTTTAGTAGATATAGTTATTAGGTAAAAATGGTTATTAGGTAACAGATTAGGTGCGAGTGAAAGAGACGCAGAAAATGTGAAAATAGAAGCATTTTTTCGGACAGGTGGTTAGGGATGATTTGTTACAGAGATAGGTCAAACATCCGTTCGTATTTTTTTACCGTTGTAAACATCTTAAATATAACTGTTTTGAAACATAATATTAGCTTTACATAATAAATTATACTAAGGTGAAAAAACTAACACCCGTCCCCATTATCCTAGGACAGCATTTTTTTTAACTGATGTGTACTTTTCACAGTCCCTCTCTACATGACCATACTTATTGCACAAATTGTATTAAAAAGGCCTTTGCAAATTTCATTTAGATAACAGATGGTGTATCATTTGACGAATATTCAGTTATCGTTCAACTTTTGTTATAAGAACAACGTTTATTTAAAGACTTTACGCACACGGCTGACTAGTTTTAACAGGATAATTATAAAAGCTAGGAAAATTTACGTTTTCATTCATAATAACGTAGGTATGTTAATGCTCGATCAAAATAGTCCCGCCCAATGTAAAACAAACTAATTAAAGTCATTCTTTTATTTTTTTTATGATATTATTACAGACATTATTCAAATATAACTGTGATTCATATTTGATGTTAGAAAACATAACGCTATGCTGCTACTCAGATTACATTTCTTAAGCAGTAATTAACAGGAAATTTCATGAAGTAGAAATATTATCATATTATTTATGTGCTGGAGGATTTAAATATTAGTTATCCTTCTAAATTTCAAGTTTCTACGAATAAGGATGAACGAATCGCAACAAAAAAAACTAAATTGAAAATAATAAAAAGCATTATTTTCGTAAAATGCCCCTCCTTTCTACGTTTTTTTTTTTTTCAGTTTTGCTCAATTATGGAAAAAACTACACGGGAAATCAAAAAACTAACTTTTAATTCACAAACCAAATTAAGAATTCAAAATTAAAAAAGGTCGTTTTTCTATTGGACCGATATTTATGGTAGAAAACCTAATCCGTAAGAGTTTTAACACGCAACACATTTCAACGGGGAAAAAAATTTTGCTATAACTATTAATTCTTCAATAAAAACAAAACTTAATGAAAAATTATTCACACACATATATAGAACTTAATGCACAATAAAATAAATTATCATTACAATATATTAATTTAAATGTTAATAATCTTTCTTGGTTTTTTTCATAGCAAAATCGTTTATTATTATCATAACAATCTAAATTTATGGCGATATTATTTTCTATGGAAATAATTGAAAAATGGTAAACCCTATTTTGATTTATTGACGACTTTCAGTAAGATTTGATTAGTTTTAATTTACTTAAATTTCTTTCACAAAAAACTGAAGTTCTATGTAAAGTTAAAAATATTTTGTATACAATAGAAATATTAGGACAAGCAACGTGAAAGTTGTTTTTATAAATATAATTTCAAATTTTAAATGAATTTCCGTGTTTCAGTGTGTCAATCAAAACAAACAAACGCTCTTTAAAACTTTTTACTTCATATATAAATTCAGTTTTATTAAAGTTTTTATCGTACTTATTGTACGTAAATCAATTGCATGGCCTTTTATATTATTTAACGGCATTTTAAATAACATATTCCCATCTAAAAATGAAAATGTTACTGCAATAGTTTCTACAGATTTGAAACGATATCTTAACGCTGTTAAAATACTATCTATGGCAGCTTTAATTATGTTTTTTAAATTGTTATTTTTTATTTTTAAAGTCGTGATTTCGTCTTCTGCTAATTCATCGGCTATTATTATTTTGCTTACGATTTCTAGTTAATTTAGGTCGAGTGCTTAATTGTTCAACTTTTTGTTTTGTTTCCGTAAAATAATTCATCAATACCTTCATTTTTACCTTAATGTTTCAAGAAAACGTATTAAACCCCGTGGACGAGCTACAGCCATATTAAATGAAATTGTCGAACTTTGTTGCAATTTATTTATTTTATCAATAGAACTAAGAATTTTATCCCGAGCAGTTAACATGCATATAAATGAGAATTTAATCATAGCTTTTAATAAGTTTTTAGTATCGAACTTTGCTTCTCCGCATGATATCTCTTTATCCAATAAATCGATTACCTCAATAACTTTATTCAATTGTAAATATAATGCTCTAACAGCTTTTTGTTTTACTGGCCATCCTTGTTGTACACTTGTACTGTATAACTCTTTAAAGATTCAAATGCAAGTTTTCCGCTAAAACATTATTATTAATAAAAAATATTAAATTTTTAAATAAACACGCGTACGCATGTTTTTCACTGAATAGGTAAGTATTACCATTGATTTGATAATATACTATTATATATATTTTAAAATCAATGATATTACATATTGTTATACTCGTCACCGACTCGTAGGTATACGAAAAATAAAGAAGAATATTTTCGCTGTAAGTAGTATTTATTACTACCAGCTATATAAATAGCTGGTAACAATGTAGGCACAAATTTTACCGTACAATATAATTAATGATTAGGTATTTACAATTTCTTATTCAAATTTAGAATAAAAAAAATTACAGTGAGTGCTCCGTTTCACTCCTTCTCCGTAGATCCGGCACTGTAGAAATGATTTGACAAAAGGAAGAGGTTCATTATACGTCGTACTTAGTGGTCAGAAAAAAAAAAAAAAATTGAGTGTAATGTGGCTAGTATTTTTTATTTTTTTAATAAGAGTTTTAAAATCAATTTTGACTAAAATATACGGCCTTTCAAATCATGTATAAAAGAACTTCGATCTGAATCGTTTTTCGTTAGCCATGGTTTGACGTTGGTTACAGGTATAAATTAAATAACTCTATGTACATCACCTTTCCGACTATCCACTTAGAACAGTGGCCGCACCGGTCATCTGCATAAGGTGATCTTTTTTATTTTTTATTTCTAACGATTTCCAGGTTTAAAAAGGAAAAAATCACGATTAATACGTTACTCCGCTCAGATTGATTTTCATTTTCAATGATTTATCGTTGCGTACAGTTTTTTATAATCAGAATTACCCTGTACACCATTTCTTCTCGACTACCAACCTGCGACAGTAGCTTATCCGCGAACGGTATCGACTTTTTATATATTTTTTTTTTTATTAGGTTTTATTATCAGTTGCCGATCATATTATAAAATATTGTTACATTCTGAATACAATATTAGGTACTCGCATTATTAAGCTGTTAAGAAAACCACAATAAATACGTAGGTACCTTTTTTTTTTTTTTAACACCTAAATATACCTACGCGATTTTCATTTTTAATATTTTCAAACCTCCATATTATTGTTGCGCATATTTTTTATTATAAACTTTAATGACCGCTTTTCGTAAAAACTTTTCGCGTGATGGCGGCGGCGGTAAGTCTGCAGATATCATTGAAAAAACCACCTGATCAAACAAAAAACAAAAAGAAATACTCGTAAAAAAAAATTATATAATATTTTACACAAGTATTATAATATATAGGGGAACAATTTAAAAATTCTAAATACGAAATAAAAAACTTGACTTTATATTTCTTTCGGCAGATCATTAAACCTGCTGCGTATATAAAAATTCTCTTAAAAATAAAAATAAAAAAAAATACGGAATAATTTACAATATTTAATTTTATGTGACTTTCATATTATAATGATTACACGCGACGCAATCGTTTGTATTTTAATGAAACTAAAAGAAAATCATAATAATAAAAAACTATAATGTACGATTTTCGGATGTTTTATAAATAAACCAATTATGTAAAGCTGACCGTACGTTTCTGAAAGTCTACTGGGATTTGAAAGATCCCGAAAATAAAAAAAATTAAAAGCATTAGAAAAAATCGTGTAATATGTTTGTCGTCTAGTTTGACAACTGCTGCAGAATATCAATATTATATTAGTTTTTTTTTTTTATCGTCGACTATTATTTTAATCGCCGACAGCGGGATTATTAATTAAGTAACGTACTTTAAAAAAAAAAAAAAAAAAAAAACCAAGTATATTCCTAATGTAGCGGAAAAACTATTAGTTTCACTGAGATTTGTTCAAAACACGCTCTTACCGTTTGTGACAATATAATATGGTCCACGATTTGTTCTTGCCATATACGTAGCCCCGCATCGTGCACACTGCAGGGCGCACTGGCACTAAAAAAGTCACCGGAATTCAGATCTGGAGTGGCCACATCTGTACATTGTTCTTATATAAAAAACAAAAAAAAAAAAAGCATAAAACAAGAACGCTTTTAGATTCGGAGCGAACGAGGAACGCATTGGTTTTACAATGACGTTTATTTTTTATTTTTATTTTTTATTTTGTGGACGACTTTTTTACCAGAAATCTCGCTCCAATTTTCAAGTGTAGTATCTTTTCCGAAAGGGTAGTTTATCTGGCTGCTACTTTCGGGAGGTCGTTTCGATTTTCCAAGGGGTTTTAAAATAAACGGGAAAATGCACGTACATGTACAAAAGAAACTTCACTCTGAATCGTTTTTCGTTAACAATAATCGTTGCGTACAGATATAAATTAAATTTTCCCACTACCTTCCCAATTTCTCACCTACAACAGTGGCTCATCCACCGTGCGAAGTATGTCCGCCTTTTTTTGCATTAGTTTTTTTTTAAAATGTACAACATCGACAACTTGTGCGCGGCGCTCGTCTTATCCGTAGTGATGCAATTCGGCAACATTACTTCGGCAAAGTAAGTGGTTTTTCAATCGACGAATGTAAATTACTTTACCGTATTACTAGTGATTTATTTTTCAATTTTTTTATTCAAATTACCGATAATCGTCATACCAATATTCCTAATTCTTGGCACGCGAATACATAATATGTTACTACGCATGTACATATAATACGAACAATGAACGGACAATAAAATCTGCAACAGAATCGAACCCGAATCGCAATTTCTTCTAAGCGTTCGCACGTTCCGTTACACCGAACCGGTATTGGTAGGCGCACGTCTGAAAACCGGAGAATTTTTCCGGTCCGGTTTGTTTGCGTGTACATCACGAGTACCAGGTGATCCTGATTTAAGTGGTGCATTCAAATATGTCAACACTAACATGTATTTTAACTAATACTCCGTTTGTTTACGGAATTTCATAGGTTGCCATTTGACGATCAAAAGAGTAACGGTAGCGGTTTTACCCCCGGAAATAACGGTGACGGAAAATAAAACAAATACAAAATTGTAGAGCGGCTTGTTTCCTAAATGTTCCGGAAAAAAAAACTCAACACTCTCCGGGATAACGAGCGCGCGCGCACTTGAATGGATCGCCTGACAAAGTTGTACGGCGGGCTTGTCAAACGTTCGGAACGGTCGGCACAATTTACCCAAGTCTCGAACCGATCGAAAACCAAACGGACTACAAACGTGTGCAATACATTGCGGTCCCGTTCCGAAATAACATTCCCGCGCCGCTAATTTCGCACGACACTTGTCGTCGTGGCGCGACGCGTCGAGACTGCGACGGTATTACTGCGCGCGTCGTTACGATAAATATACGGCCATTACGACTGTTTTCGAATATTTTTCGTCGCGCGATATCGGGCGCAGTTATTATGATATCGCGCGTACTACTGCTGCTTACTACGCTTTCCGTACGCACACTTTCGCGGCAACAACATCATAACGACGCACAATAACAATAATAATAATAGGCAATAATAGGTAATAATGAAATCGTTTCGCGTGTCCCCGGAGTCGACGAAAAGTGGGCGACAATACGACCACGGCACGGCCAGTGTGTACGGGCACGGGCGTCGTTCCGAAACCGAGTTTATCAGTTTAAACGGACGAAATCTCGGAAACGATAATTACCTATTATCATAGTTCACGTTTACGCCGCCGTCGTTTATGCCGCACTTTGTTCCCCGTGTGAACCGCGCATTAAATCCGTACGGTGATAAAACACGTTGGGAATATCGCCAAGTACGAGTGTCTGCCTAACTATTTAATGTGTAGTTGACGTGTTTCGCAATCGTGTTACAAGGGCGGACGTTTGTACGCGTTCGCGTATCGTTTTTGTTTTTTTTTTTGCATACGGTCGGTGAGAAAAACAAACCAGTTTATACCAGAAAATATGTTTCATGACCCAACGGTTCTGTACGCCGCCGACATGTTGTTTTGTAATATTTTTTTATTTTTTTTTTTTTGGCGTTTCGGCATCTCTAGGACCTGGTACGCTTTTAAGACACATCTGAACGCGACGAATCGAAAATCGCGAAATAATTGTTCAAAATTAAGAGAACCGTCGACGAGCGAGCCGATAGCATCGGTATACGCGTTTTCGACAAAACATCAAGCGTGTGTGGACAGTGCAGTTTTGTGCGGGTTTGTGGGCATTGGCGTGGCGGGAAAAAACAGTTGTTGGCGATATTATTTTCTGCAACCGAATGCAACTTTCGACAACCGGGTTGCTGGAATCTGCGATAAAAGTGAAAAGCTACGTTTTCGTAACCACTGTATTTGGCTATGTTCGTCGCGAATAAAATACTGTACGGGAAACAAAACGTTTTGGCGATATTTTGACCAAGTATCAAACGACAGCTATAACAACCGTTTTCCCGAAAACTGCATCGCCAAAACACGCCCGTTATCATTTATTTAGATGTTCCATTCGAACAGGTTGTTCTTATTGCGGTCGTTACGGGTTTTTCAATTATTGAGTATTGATAATACGAAAATTGCCACATCTATATGGCGTCTTCTAATCTTCTAATCTACACAATTTGTTCGGTGTTCGGACGCACTTTGGTAATTTTATCACTCGCAGGCGTCCAAATCACGGTTTAAGACAAACGAGTTGCCGGACTACAGCTCAAACATCAGATAATAAATTCACATAGTATTTTGACACTGTCTCAGAAGATAACGTTCGGCATTCACGCCCATATGGCATTGAAATATTACCGTTTTCCCCATTTACGACAACATTGTATGGTAATTTTTCCCGTCCGGAAAACGGGCAGTTGTTTTTCGCGAGTATCGGTGTTTATGGGCGTTTTTTTACTGTCGTCGGGCAACCTGTATAGCACCTCAATTTCTCACGTATGCATATATATAAATATATATAAACCTTAAAGATTTGTGAGGATTTTAAATATCTGCCCCAATTATTACGCGATTACCTATGATTTTCAACCGAGTGTGAAATATCATTTTAATCTAAACGCAGTTCGGTGTACAATAATTGTGTTCGTGCCCTCGTGTACTCGATCATTTGATGTTATTCAAACATCACTGAACTTTCGACGACGTTGCACAACTATAGCGTTCGGTTTCCACAGCACATTATTATCATTATTATTATTCTCTGTTATTTCTGGTATCCCATCTTCAAAGCACGGTCACCCTCGGTGTGCGATCATATCAAAAGCATTTCTATATGTTCTTGTTTGTTTTTTTTTTTTTTTTTTTAATACAAGAATATTTTGTAATAAAAAAGGGGGAACTGGAATATTATTATTATTTTATATGATGTGTTTGTCTTAAGAGACGTATCAAAAGTGAATACATCAATCACCGATGTATTATATGTTTACATATATTATATGAATTTATACGTTACTTCAAAAACTCGGGGTATTAAACGACTTATTTTATTTTTTTGAAAAACTGTGGTTGGATATTTATTACAGATGGATATTTCGAATGAAGTCCGGGAGGAAGGGTGATTCATAATCTTCTGAGAGCGAACATTTTGTAGAATTATTACACTTTATTAAAATTCGATCACAGACATTTAGGGAAAAAATGAAAGTCAGACACACGATACACCATAGCTAGGTAACTATTGTAAGCGGAAATTGTGGAAGGCACTTAAAGAATTTATAAGCTGAAAGTAACGATAAATCGTTGCAATCAAAAACCAATTCTTAGCGAAACTGGGTAAACTAATAAATTTATTAGCCGTGCTTTTTCCTTTATAGCGAACGTAATTTAGAAATTAACAAAAATTAAACCTCCGTCATTTGTTTGAAAATAACCTCTTGAGAAAGTAGACAAATTTTCCAAATTAAATAACACTTAAAAAGTAATAATCAGCACCTTTTAAAGTTCAAAGTGAACGATTTGGAGTATTTTTAGTAACTAAAAATATCTTTCTGAGAAAAACATTATTGTTTTTTTTATTGTCTTTTCAGTATTATTATTCGCTACACTCAGTATACAAAAACCGCAATGAATTCCTCGCTCCGTTGAGAATCTAAAAAATAGAATTTTGATTTTTGTAAATTCTCGCCAGAGAGATTGAAGCTCATAATATAGAGAGTGCGCATTCTACATAGATAAATATCCGATTAAAACAAAATATTAACAAATTAATTAATAAATAATTATCCGTATACTTGCTCGATTTACAGTCTAGCAATCTAGAGTGAAAAAAAAAAAAACGAAAACCATACCAATTATAATAATGATGTTGTCAAAATATTAAACGCATTGTAATATTATTGGTATTATATAATAGAGATTCTAAATTATTATCAAGTTCATATTATTAAATCAACAATGAAGTATCTTGTTACTTCGTGTATTTTATTTATTACAATTATACACGCAAATATCAAAAGCAAGTGATTGACGTAGGCTTGTATATGATTTATCCGTCACCAGACCACAATTTGTGCGCTGGTGCACAATATCATTGTGATCGTTGATCATTCTTTAGTAAGGCTGGTAAGGAACAATGTAAAATGATAAAAGTTGAGTTGATTTTAACCAGTGATGTTTTCATTAATATTTTTTATACACTGCTACAGTGGCGGATTTGGTTCGTCTTCTAGGAGAAAAAATCCTTTTGATTGGAAAATTATACTTTCAACTAACATGAATATACCTGGCGTCTGTTCATGTGATCCCTGAACGATTAGTGTGATGTTTTATAACGATCTTTTTTAAAGATTAAAAAAAAAAAATAATATAAATGTGTTCTTTTTATAATAAATTTATAATTTATAAAAAAATATACTCAACTTTTGTTGTATTGTTTTTGTTTATAAGATAATTCGGTTAGATAAGATAAGATAGTCGGTTTTTTTTCATACATATAAATTATATAGATATCTAATATGATTCAATCATATTTTTAGTCTAATTTTTCTATTCGTCCTGGATTTGCTTTACGAAATTATGGCAACTCTACCGGAAATAATTTAATTATTAATAATATTATGCGGGTACGGGAAACCTCCGGCCCAGCATCCGACCGGTACACTGAGATTGAGGAGAGGGGTACGGAGGGGCGCAAGCTGACGAGCCACGGACATTTACGTGAAATCGTCATACAAAACGTACGGTAATATCCGTTACAAGACGGTTTGATATTTTGAAAACAATTGTACTACCGAAAAATTCGCACAGGACATAAGTCGGGGCCGCGGACGCCGTCGTGTAAGGTACGAGGACAAAGCGCTCGCGCACCTACCTGACGGGGAGAACATCCACCGATGTTACATCTGATAAGACGACCGGGCAAGAAGAATTTTTAGTTAGGTATAGGTAACTAAAATAATAATAATTCAAGAATTGCCTGCAAGTACGTAAATACCATGGGCGGCTAAAACAGGAGGAATGAAGGGTATATCCCCATTTTCGTAATTAAAAAGAAAGAAAATAAAATCGTTTTTAATTAATATTTTATAAACTTAATTAAAATAAATTAAATTACTTGCATAATATTTTATAAACTTATGCAAGTACATTGTGCAAATATGTTAATATGACTACGTTATTTATTATTTATAAGTTTGATAAGTTTCATATATTATTTTTATAATAATTACACTGTTTCCTCTATAAAATATTGCGTGTAAGGTACTTACTTAAGGGGATTGGAAGCGACGAGTTTCTGTCTTTATCTTACACACACGTGAGATATTGGGATTTAGACGTGTTTTATTTCCAACGTACCATATTTCCGTGCTTAATGTTTTTTTAAAATGATTTTAGACTTGATGTGCTCATTAAAGTTCGTTTTCGATTTTTAATTTTTTTTTTTTCGTTTTGTAAACTATTCAAAACCGCTAAGACTTTGCTTGCGTTCATTCTCGTAGGTATTTACTTAAAACATTATACATTCAAATACTCGGGGAGAAAATACCGAAACATTAATTATTATAATATTAATACAGAAAAGTTAATTTCTCCTTTAAGGTTCATTAGAAAAAAAAAAAAAAAAAACAGCATCTCGGTTACCGCGGTGGTTTTAGATTTCAAAAAGAAAATGTCATAACTTCTCTTCAAACCAAGAGGAGAGCATTCGGACACGAGTGATGCTTGTAACCTACTTGCATTATACCTCGGCACTAATAATTTATGCGTGTGAAATTTAGTATTTCTATGTAGCGAGCGTGTAAAAACCCAAAGAAAAAGCACTACCTACTGAATTGCACTCTAAAACATTGATTTTGAATTTTAAATTTTTACACGTGCGCAATATACGCGTATACTGTTTTATGCGTTTTACCTTTCTTTATATATATATATACGATCATTTATGTGTGTTTAACCAACGCGCGAGTAGTACAACAGTTTGAATTTTTATTATTTCCCGAACGACAAACAAGAAATAATTATCGTACTATATTATGTATTGCGTAAAAAAAAAAAAAAAAAAAAAAAAAAAAAAAAAAAAAAAAAATAAAAACAATGCAAAACAAAACAATAAAACTGTGAGTGCCGGTAAAACGGTATTTTACTTTTTTAATGTACATGTACTTATACCTAATATTAAATTATGTACGATCAAATTTCGTTTTTGATTAAGAACTCGACTGAAATATTAACAAAACGTGCTGGTAACTTAATTACCACTTTGCAGTAACATTTTATAACTTTTATTAATGTCCCGTTGAATGATACAATACATATAGTAGCAGGTACCTACACTATGTGTTATTATTATTATTTTTTTATAATCGAGGGGCTCGAGAGGCCCGCAGTGGTTGAAATAATCACGACGGACTCGACTAAAATATAACAAGGACAGTATACGGACTGATACGAACAAGTAGTATACAAAATAAATATAACTCGTCGGACACCCTGTATAATAAAATTTAGAGAAAACCTATTACCTACATTAAACTTATACCTATATACACAAATCAACACCGTGCCTACATATATTCTTTATTAATAGTAATTATTTTCATTTGACTGTATAGAATTAAGTTATTGTACCTGGTTTAATACTATGTTTAATTATCATTACACATATATAAATATATAGGTACATATTTTGTAAAAATTTAATTAAAATTAAGGATATAAACTCTTCCCGAAAAATGAGAAAAACCGGGCAAACCGTAGGAAAAACGGGAAAATAGGTGCAATATAAAACAACTATTATTAAAAAAAAAAATATATGATGTTCATTTAATGTCTATTTTACCACTATACGGCATGTACTCGTATATTGTTGACAAAAGCAACAACATCAAGTGAACTCCGCTCAGAATCGTTTTTTCATTAGCAACGGTTTATCGTTGCTTTGCGATTGCTGTACTATTTATATAGGCATTTAATCTTTGCGAGTTTTTTACATAGCTTTTATTTAGTAGGTGCCTATTGCAGTGATGTCAGTTATTCGGATTTGAACAAACCGGATAACCGGATATCTATATCCGTTTATTCGAAATCCGAATAATTTCATAATAATTCAATAATTACATTATTAATTTTAAACAATTTAGATATCTTTAAATGATTAATTCATTGTATATTATTAATACAAATTTCATTTTGGGAGGGGTTAAGCCCCTCCCATATTTACAGATGGTTTAAGACATTCGAATTATCCGGATAATCCGAATAAAATTCATTTCAATATCGGGTTTCGGATATCCGTATTATCCGGATTATATTGGAATCCGGATGTGTCTGACATCACTAGTACGTACTATGTAGGTGCAATTTGTTTGACCAAACAGAAATGTTTGAACATTTAACAGGAGGTTCATTACAAGTTCCATATGCGTTACTAGGGAGGGGGGGGTTAATTTTATGATTTTAATTATAAAATATAGGTATCTGAAATGATTTAATCACCCGGTATACTTTATATGCTTACTGTATTAGCGTGCTTATGATCGTGTGTTTAAGAATGATTATCGTTATTATGAGACTGAGATCGGAGGAATGGTATTTTGAGGTGTTGGTATCCTTGGGATGGCGAGCACTACATAATTTCTGCACTCCCAATAACTGGGCTTTAGTTGTGCTTGCGGATAAAAGGTATAAGTGTATTATAATATAGCGTGCCGTAACGGGGCGATAAGATTGCCCGCTCGATAATTAACAGTTTTGGTTCCTTTCGCTGTCCGCGAAGTCTTTTATTTACAAAATAAAATATTTATATACTTATAAATACAAAACGATGGTGTTTTTAATTTTATAAATAATACATAGTGCCGTCTCCCAACCTGCGGAGTTATTACAATTTCTAATGCCCGTGGAAAAACATTGTAGATTAACCTAATTACGGGCCAAGTGCAGGACCGGCGCCATGTAGGAGTGTGTACGACCATTTACATAGTTGGAAATTATAAAAAAGTAAAAAGAAAAAAAGACTATGAGCATAAGATTTATAGATTCCGATTACTGTAAAGGATTAAAGGATAAAGGATGATAAGCAAAAAAAACAAAAAAAAACTATCAATCTCCATCAATAATTGCTAGCCCTGGCCAAATGGCACTATTCGAGCCGGGTCCTAATTTACACAGTTTGGAGTCTGTTTTCATACATCTGTCCGTCCACTCATGTTACTTAATAAGAAAAATTACGATGGCCATTGACTGCTTTTTTATTCACCTGTCTATCTACTGAAAAATAACGCTTTGGGTCCTGATTCGACATCAAAAAATAAAGGGGCACAGAATCGCGTTACGACCGAGAATCGACTGAAGTATTTTTTTTTTCCCCCCGGAACCAAAGATATCGTTCTGCGAGAGGTCAATTGTCGTTTCAAAGGACATCGGCTGTCGGTTGCAGCGCGATTGGATATAAACTATACCATAGAGTGATGTTCTCCTCGACCGTTAAACTGATTTTTGAACAATGTGTTTTAAATTCTGAGCGGAGCGAGACGATGTTGGCAATAACGTTTATGTTTATTTTTTTTTCTATAAACAACTTTTCTACCAGCAATCGTGTTCCGATTTTCAATGATATAGAAAGGAAGGAAGTCGGACTGGAGAGGTACTTTAGGGAAGTCATTTTTTGATTTTCCCAATAAATGTGAAAAACCGGGAAAAACGTAGGAAAAACAGGAAAATAGATACGATATTAAACAAATATTATTAAAGAATTTGTATAATGTCTGTATAACTACATATTTGCTTTGTAGCTTGTACATGTTTTATAAGAGCAACGCGGCTACCAACCGAACTCCACTCTGAGTCGGTTTTTTTCGTTGTCAACGGTTAATCGTCGCGTACAGATTATACATTGAATATCCTCTCTACTGTACCTTCCGAACTTCTCACCTACAACGGCGGCAGCACCCGCGTCCCAATCATATCCTAGGATAGCTTTTTTTACGCGTTATTATTATTCAGACGTTGTATGGAAATGATAATAGAGCTTATCATAATGTTCCGTGAACCGCGCGGGCGCGCGGCGAACGCCGAGTCGTAATCATTCGCGGGCGATACCTGCGGCCTATCCATACCCACACCCCGTTTTAATAATACGATTATTAACTCGCGGTTACTTTTTATGCTCGCAACACGTATGGCCTGTATACAGGCGTAAGTACCCACGTATTTCGCGGCCGCCACTGCTGTCGGTATGGTCTTGCAGAAAATTAATTAATTAAAAGTTTAAATTTTAAATTTCAAACTCGAGCAGTTACCTGCCCGTGATATTATACCCCCGTCTCGTTCGCGCGCGGCCTTATAACCGGCGGCGGCGGCGGCGGCGGCGGGTACGCTCCGAACGCGAAATCGATTTAAAAACACCCATACCGGCGATTATCTTTTATACGCGTCCGTATATACGCGATGCTTTTATGCCGAAACGCAATTCCACCGATCGTGTTACCTATACGCGACTACGACTCGTCTATATAAACCTTACGTATGTATATACGTACTGTGCGTATACCTACGCTAAAAACTCAACGTTTTCGAATAAAATAGCTCTTCTACGGGCGGCGCAATAAATTGTTATCACTCCGCGCGGGTACGTTATTATTATTGCCGTAAGAAATAAAAAAAAAAAAAAAAAAAAAAAACAACCCTCGGCAATAGACCCGCCGCCGGCAGAGTGATAACGCTCTTCGGACCCCGGGCCCGCACAATCGTGATTTGCGGATTCGCACGTAAACGTGCGCGAAACGCACTGTGCCGCCGGATACATTACACGCATAATGCAGTGCACTCGGGCCGCGCGTGGAAAATGAAAATGTGTTTTTGAAAACGTCCGCCGTCGCCGAGAGACGGTGTTCCATCGCGGCGCCCCGAAATCGGATCGCGACGACACGGGACGACGGCTATCCGATAATAAGACACCGTCCCGCGGGACGTTGCGGTTGGCGATGGGACGATCGTGAGAGAGACCGACCGCCGCGCACCGGTACAGTGATTACCGATCGGTAAACCCGATAAAACGTACGGTTATTGTTCCCGTGCAGATTTCGTGTCGATTCGATTTCGACCGGAACACGCACGAACCGTTCGAACGCATTTTACCCGAAACCGTTCGTTTCGTACGCGTTATTTATAACGTACAAAATCCGAAAACCGTCCGTGGAAAATGATAACCGACGATCTTACCGCCGTTCGCTGTAACCGATCGTTACCGTTAATTATTACGATAAAAACCCGTCCTATAGAATAACGGCGACGGGGACGCGACCACTGTTGTTATCAACCGATCAAAATCGTTTTAAATTGCCTATTATAGGTAATATTCAATGTACTGTGTCTGCGAGCAACGGTTATAACCGTTGCTAACGAAAATGCTATTCTCACCGGAGTCCGGCTGACAGTGTTGCTTCGTCAACAATATACGTGCGATATTACAAACTATATATATATATATGTATACAATAATTACACGTGCATCATATATTTTCTTTAATAATATCTGTTTAAGATTGTACCTATTTTCCCGGTTTTACCGTGTTTTTCCCGTTTATTGGAAAAATCAAAAAAAAAAAATGATTTCCTTACAGTACCTCCTCGGTCAGATTTCCTTTTGAAAAAAGTGCTAAAAAGTTGTTCGCAGATAAAAAAAAAAAATTAAACATCATTGTAAAACGATAAGGTTCTTTGCTCCGCGCAGAACCTAGAAAAAAACCCGAACAAATTGTTATTATCTTATATCAGTTAGGTTTCTCGATATTAGGATAATTAATAATCCACACTGTTTTTAGCTCCAGGCGTCCGTCGTTGGTTGTCCAGTCGTCCGGTTCTCAAGTATCGGCTGAAAAAACTACACTCGATAATATTGTATAGTATGGTAATATGATTACTATATACGTAATTTTGTCTTGCTGTCTGGAATGAAATTAAAAAATAAACGCTCGTTTGGTGTACGGAAATCGTTTTTATGTCCCGACTTTTTACCAATTCGTACTTAAACCTGCCAGTGATGTGTATACAGTTTTATCTATAATAGAATTTTGTACAATATTATCGTAATATTATCACGACATTCATGGTAGATTTCCCGAAAAGAATTACGATGTCCGTGGGCAGTTTACAAAGGTATTTTTTAAAGGGCTCAGTGGCTCACGTTACAAAAAAAAAAAGGCCACGAATGAAATCTATAGCAAACCGGACGGTCGAAGACGTGGCGAAGAGAACAATAGCGGTGTCGGACATTTAAAAAAAAAAAAAAAAACAAAAACAAACGACCGCCGACCGGATCCCTATCCCGTGATTTAATATTACGACTTCGATTCTGGCCGAACCGAGGAGTGCGTTGGTTTTGCTGTATACGTTTTTATTTGTTGATCAGTTGCGATACTTTTCTATACCAAATATGTTGCTCCAATCGAAAACTTTATAGGAACTTTCTTGTAGCGTTCAAGTTGATGCGCCGAGAAGGTCGTTTTTCGATTTTCCGTGTAGTTTCCTCATAACGAATTGTAAAAACTCGTAGTTTTCAATCGTCCTCCTTGACAACAATGGAACCAAGACGACTAATAATACTGTACTCTGAATCGTTTTTCATGTACGACGGTTCATCGTTGCGTACAGATATAAACTGAAGTATTGCTCTACCCTCTAAACATTTTCGATTTTAACTTTTCTCCTAAAACAACGGCACATCCGTCGGCGCTTCGGCGAGCGAAAACCATTCCGGTGGTCGGCGGAGAAAAATAGACGATCGTCATACACGCCATCTCTATAATATTATTGTTGTTATCGAGTAGCGGAAAATCGAAAAATCGAAAACCGTTCGAACGTGCAGTGGCGTAACGAGAACTTCTGATGCCGGTGGCGAACGAAATTTTATTAAAATCCCAAAAGCCGGACCGATGGGCGAATCAATCGAAAAGACCATCTCACCCGTCCAGTGACGTCCCGGTCTGTAGGCCGCCGCCTATAGGGCTTTTGTCCGCCGCGTATCTACTTTTGTATTTACGCCGCCGCGGTGCACCGGTTCGAACCGACCGCGGTAAATACCGGCGGCGGCGGCGGCGGCGGCGGCGGCGAAATTTCAACCGCGCGCTCGACGGCACGCCAAAAACGATTAACTTTTTGTTTTACTCTTCCCGAAACGCGCGGGGTCTCGTGTAATTTTCGTCGGTCCGCCGCCGCCCCGTAATCCCGAAACACGGCCACACGCGCGCACCGCGTTCATAATAATATATCGTCATTATTACTTACTTTTAATACCGCCGTCCGTATTATACACGGCAATAATAACACCCGATATTATACGTGCTCGGGTATAATAATAACGTTATAATGTCGCGGCCCGTATAATATAACGCAATTATAAATTCCGATACGCGAACACCGGGCCCGGGCACCACTCCCGTTTTCTTTTCATTTTTTTTTTTTTCCGGTTTTTTTTACTCCACAAGACCGTACGACCGCTATCGCCGCGCGCGAGCGCCCAGTCGGCTGGCGATTTTAATACACGCGTTGTCGCCGTGTTATTATAATAATATTACACTCGCTTTATTTCGTCCGAGATTATCGTAATTATCGTTTCGGGTACTCCTCCGGTGTGCCGGAGACGAACGTCAGAAACGGTCAAACGAACTGCGACGGGGCGAGGGGGAGGGGGAGGAGAGAGATCGATAACCGCACGGACTCTGCAGCGCAAAGCCACTCGATACCGAACGCTAACCGGCCTACAACCGATCGTCGAATTATCGTTTACACGTGCGCGGCGAGGTCAGGTCAGGTTAGGCGGCTTTTTAACGATATAAATAAATCGTTAAATATGATTGGGGGAGAGGGGCAGGGGGATTCTGGCTGCGTTTTGTCGGATTACGGCGACGGGGTTTGGTCGCGTGTCTTTATGCGGCCGTTCGTCGGGTGACTATCGATAAGGCGTGACCGGGACGAGGGCGAAAGATGCCCCCAAGATCTTTTCGCCTTCGATATTTTTAATCGTAAATTATACATTTTATCATCTATTAATTTATATACAAAAAAAAAAAAAAATAATAAAAATACGTTACCCATAATAATATCGTTTATAAAATCAACCTCGTCATCCCAATGACAAAAATCATTTGACCGCCACAGATTACGGCCGTGGTTTTTTTCTTTATTAATTAGAGCTATGAAAACGGTTTTTATGTGGCACGGGGGAAACGAAAGAAATGAAAAACAGGACTTTCCTCAGTTTTCTTATTGTATAGGTTTTAGTATATTTTCGAAAAGTTGAAATTAATCTGCAATCGAGTAATAATATATAATGCGACCTAAATATCATACAATGACACTACGATATCTGCAGTATAATAGTCAATCCAAAAATTATAAACAATCACAATTTGTTTTCATTTGTTTTTTTTTGTTCAGAAATGCAGAAAAGAGTGTTCACGCTTAGATGAGTTTTTTATTTCCGAGTTCCCATGGCTGCATAGGAAAACCACAAATTACTACAGAATCTTTTTTTTATGTTTGCTACAGTAATTAATATATTGGTGCTTCCAATAAACTGAATCACACTAAATTCTAACTTGACCCACGATGATACGAAACATGTCTCGTTCAGCTCTATTAGACTTCTGAACGAAGTGTGTTGGTTGTACTACGAATTTTTTTTTTTTGTCGTCCGTGAACTACTTTTCGACCGAAAATCTCGTTCCGACCAACGATATCAGAGGCGATTTCTGATGAAAAATTTCGTCTCTATTTTGTCGGGGCGGTCAGTTTATGATTTGCCTAGTAAATATCTAACCTAGCTGGGAGAAAACCAGTTTATATAATTTCAATTAAGTATTTTTGCTGTAATTCGGGGGAAAACGATCGTAGTCATTACAGAGCCACCTGACATTTTTAGCTTCTGAGTGTAGCTTATTGTTGTTTGTAAACAAAATAAACAAAACATTAAAATGCTTTCTGTGCAGTATACGTATAACGTACATTATCGTATAACTTTCTAGCTTCCTCGCGCTTACAAATAGAGTGGTCGAACAGACACCCGCAGTAGTGAAGCATGTCGGCATTTCCGTTTCAATTGTACGCCGACGTCACAATGTAAAATAAATATAGGCACAGGCACAATGCGGTGGCGGCTAGGTGGAGGCACTTGACACCGTCAAATATTTATTTTGCCCCTCCCCCCCCCGTCCAACCAAATAACTCGATTGATACTTAATGTTGAACTTAACCTGTTATGCTATTGAATTAGCTATAGTATATTTTATCTGAGTGACGTTATTGAACGGGCTCGTTATTATTAAAAATACCGTTAATAAAATGATTTATGTTGTTTTATAATTTTAACACCCCCCCCCCGAAAAAATGAGATTTTTTTCGCGTAGCTACATTAGGTGCCGACTGATAATATTACGCGGCGGTCGACGTTTCGATACCGTGTTTATAAGTTATTGCCGGGTTTTTATTTGTACGACGTTGTCGCCACCCGGCGAATTTAACCCCCTCGTATACTTTATATTCAAATAAAATAACACTCCACGCGTACTACGATCGTTTAACGGTTTTCGCGTCTACATATCGTTATGCGTAACAGTCATATTGCGCCTCGTGTATGGTGGCGATAAAAAAAAAAAAAAAAAAAAAA
>CABPRJ010000973.1:0-71739 GCA_902439185.1 Cinara cedri | reverse complement strand
TTTTTTTTTTTTTTTTTTAATTTCACCTAGCCAAGACGACGACTGCAACCGTCTCGTAAAGTGCATTATCACGCCATAATATACTCACCGGACCCCTAGTGTCGTTATGTCGTACAGCTCCATTGTTTACGCCCTTTGCTTGAATTTCTCCTTTGTTTCATCGATATATTTATTGTTTATAAAATTATTTTTTTTTTTTTTTCTAATGTTACCTTTATTCCGTACGGTGCACCATACTTGCATATTTACGGCGCACACCGTAAACATACGTAACACATTAAAACATTTCATATCGGTTATTGGACGACAAGCCTTTGCCGATTCCCCGGTTTACAATTTACACTGGTTTAGTATAACGCATATCGTATCCGTTTTTATGTTTTATAACAGCGTTACGCGACAATTTTAGAAAAATATTATCTTTACAGTTTTGAAAAAAAAAAAAAGAGGAACGGTCGGAATTGCGAATATCGTCCGCGGAACAAGGTTAACGGACGTTTCGGCAATATCGCAAGCGTACGCGATCGCTGAACGGATATATTCGATAATCGAACGGCGCGAAAATCTCCGAAACCCGACGTTTGCGTTTTGTATTTTTTTTCTCACTCGAAATTTTCGCGGACAACGGCCGGATCACGCGGTAGAAGAACCACACCCCCCCTCCCCCCCTACCTCTACCCACACCACCGTCACCACCATCTTTATATTATGATATTGTACGGCTCGCCTCGAGAGAGACGCGCGTCTATTTCGCGCCTCGAGGGCGCGGCGTATTTTATCCGCGGGATTAGAATAGACGCGCGCGAATCCGTAATCGCCGTCGGAACCGCCGCGCTTAATTTTCGTTTCCCGGTACCAATTAAAACGGATTAGTAACTTTCTCTCCGGAGGATTTATAGTTTAAATTATAATGCGCGCCTATTATAACTATACCGTCATATTATTATTATAATATTGCAGTTATAATACATATATATATATATATATAATGGTACACACGTACGCCGCGCACCGGCTATACCGTGAGACCGAATACCGCGGACGGTGTATGCGTATTGTTGTACACGTGTAAAGTCCCGCGATCTTAAAAAAAAAAAATGAAATTTAACAACTGGTTGTAGTAGTAGTCCGGACACCGACCGTCGTACTATGTGTGTCAAGAACCGATGAAAAGTTACGCGTTTCTTCGGCGGCGCGAACGTCCGGACGTGTACACCTGTACAACACGCGGATAATGTAATAATATTATAATTATCATATTTGCGATCGTACGTGTGTTACACATCGGTCGCCGTGTTCCGCGTATCTATTTCAGAAGACGGCAATATGTTCGTGAACCGCGCGTATCACACTCGCAGCGCGGCCGACCGATCCCCGTCCCACCGCCGGTGTACGGCGCGGTGGACCCCGTACTTGACCGGTTTTCACGACGCGCGTCGCACACCGCGCAGAGCCCGTTTTTTACGGCAGGACCGCGAAAATTGATTTCGAGAAAATTACGTGCACGGGCGCGTAATTGCCGTATCGACGACGACGACGACGATTAGTGATTATGTTTCTGTACGCGTACGAACCGAAAATGTTGCGACTGCGATCTCGGATTGCGGGTCAGAGTTTATAAATTCCGAGCGACGCGCGGGGGGAGGGGGGAGATGTGTTCGTTTTATTATAACGGTGCGTTTTTTACGCGTGTTTATTTTGCTTTCTGCGGACAACTTTTCTACCAGCAATTTCGCTCCGGTTTACAACGACAGCGATGATTTTTTTTCTTTTCACAGAAATTTCCCTCCGATCTGAAACTCAATACGCCGTTTATCGCGTTGTTTTTTAATCTATAGTCGGTGCGTTGAGGATGCGATTTGTTCGACTCTCCTCGTAGTGTTCTTAATGAATGGAAAAACCAACAACTAGCGATCTAGTACGACTTTTGTCGATTTCTGGGTTAACTTGTCAACAATGAAAAAATAAGACTAACAGAAAACTCTGTTCAGAATCGTTTTTCGTTAGTAACGGTTCAACGTCGAGCACAGATGTAAATTAAATCACTATACTGATCCTGCATTTCAACTTCTTTTCTCAAAATGGATCGCACACTAGGCTATTCGCACGTCGCTATTAATCGTTCGAAATAAATTAAACATGCACTTTTAAACGGGTAAAAACGGGTAGAAACACGATAAACATGTTTTTGACCGTACAAATATTTTCCAAAAACGTGTAAAAAATGTTTTTAAAAAAAAGTTTCAGTGCGATACACGGAGACTTTCAGTATATTTCAACTGTACACAGCCTAACTTAGCATTTGTAGAAAAAATAAAAATATTTGTGATTTTCACACTATTTTCCATAGTTATTAACGGAACCAAACGCGGATCATAAATATAGAATTCCGGAGTCTTTCTCCGATCGCAGCGTCAATTGTTTGCTTTATAAATCGTATGTGTTCAGTAATGAGAACAACTCACCGAGCCTGTCCGATTATCACGATTCTCCGCACGAGCCCAAAGCACGTTATTATACGATTATGTACGTATTGTTTAATAGCATTCCGCCTGTCAATGTTTCGCAGGCGTTTTGTCATTGTTTTTTTTCCTTCGAAATGACGTCTTTGCCCTCGGTACGCAGGGTATATGAACGTAACGCATTACGGATTTACGTTTCGCACGGCGTTCTAAAAATCTTCTCCGTGTAATATTATCATCCCCTCCTCTCACGTCGCGTATTATCCGTTTCAACAGGTTCGTTTTTCGCCTCCGGTATATACGTACGCGGATCGGGCCCCCGCGGCCATGTGCATAATATGCACGTCCCTTTTGTCCCGCGGCCCGTATTGTTTCGAAAGTGAAACCGTACAACGTTTAGTTTTTCGTTTCTTGTGTTCGCCGAGAGTCAAATACATGTATCCGTGAAGATGACTGCTGCCGTTTATTAATATTAAAATATGCGTATAAAACTACACGAGCTGTATTGTACACGTCGACGTTGCCGTGTGAAAATCCAGAAATTAAATTAAACTATACGAATTCGCCCGAGGATAAAATACCAACTTAACGTGTATTAAGACATATTCGAAGAAAAAAAAAAGAAACTTATACTTTAGATGTGTAGCATAAATTTATCATATCTGCTCGTGTAATCCGTACATTGCTACCCATATTTAATCTTACCCTTTGTCAACTTTCGATATTTAGTTTGTTTTGAATCAGCCCGCAAATGGAACCGCTTTTTAAAAATTAAATACAGACAAGAGGCTCCCGCAAAAAAATAAACACGGCGGGTAGGGGGTGGGTAAAATCCAAAATTATACCTATTATTGACGTAAAAGAACATAATTGTATGTAAATTATCGTGCTGCCGATCATGACCTCGAACGCATGCCCCCTCACTGCGTGCGTCGAAAATACATGTTTCCTTGGTACTCAGAAAAATATTGCGAAAGATCTTTGTATCGATAAAGGAATCAAAATCAAGAGTGAAGAGCGTAAACGAAGGAAAAACAGAAAGCTGATGATAACTTTTCTAGAAAAGAATATTTTAGCTGGGCTCTACATGCGTGAAGAAGCCGAAACCTAACATTTGGACAAGCCAAGATGAGGTGGGGGAAAAAAAAAATTTAAAAAACGGTGTTGAACCTTTAGGGAGTGGAGCGGATCGTAAGGTTTTGACAATGTATTGGTATAAACGGAGAATTTTTAGTGAAACGGGATGGTCCTAGAGGACGAATAAACTCAAATAATAATATAATAATAATACACGATAGTAAAATTGACAAAGAATTTTCTTATTATTTTACGAAATTATAATACACATGCTGATGAAAATCCGATGAAAAACAACATAACAATAATAATAATAATTATTCAACGAAATATAGGAAATTGAAAATCAGTAAAAGAATATTTTATAAATTGTATTTTTATTTTTTAGATAAAAGATTAACTTTGAATAATAATTTAATAATCAAGTAGTGGATTATGTTCTATTCCTATCAGCACGTTGAAATGTTATTGTATAACGTATTATTATAAATACATATAGCCCAGAAAAATGTTACTGAACCTTAAAAATCGGAGTAAAATACGGTAGAAATTTGTAGAAAAAAAAAAAATTAATAAAAATATAATAAACCAATTTGGTATACACTTCTCGATTCACTCAGAATTTAAAATTGATTTTTTCTACGGAGACATCTTGTATAACGTGTACGTAAGTCTCTTTAATAGAGAAAGACCATTTAGGTTATTTGTCGCGAGAACATGCCGTCCCCTCTTGTCCTCAGCTGCTTCTTTCTCGTCCAGCAATCTTAAATCTTTCCTAACTCTGTGCGGCCACATTTCTCTAGGACGTCCTTCAGAGCGTTCGGTATCTGGTGCCCATCTCGTTATTTGTCCAAATTATCTTTCCATTCTCCACACATGTCCGACCCACTTCAGTCTAATGCTTTTTAGGAAACTTATTATTTCTGTTTTCTCCATTTCCTCGTGTATTCTTATTCCCATTGTCACTTTTCTTGACAATATTATTTCAACAATCGTAAAGTCAATGCCCGTACTCAAAGTTTAACGAATCACTTGAACAATATTCATAAGTATATCTCTTTTTAAATATAGGTGCGCTATACTGTGCTACTTTCAGAAATAGTTTACAGTATTTACGTTTTCTCTTAGAAATTTAAAAAAAAATATTATAATTATTCGTATGCAACTACTTATATGTTATAGGTTATGAGAAAAAATAAAAACAAAAAACTTAATAACGGTTTTCAATACCTACTTAGTTTGCGGGTTATTTGTTATGCGAACAATATCAAGTTATGTACATAAGTGTTTTCAAACGATTATAAAACCGTGTTATGATAACACGATAACGAGGAATTAGATAAGATTTCGGTGCGTTATGTTTTAATGTGTAAACTTTTGGGAGATCGAGGAGACGTGATAATAATACATAAAAGCGGAAAACATATAAACCCGGCACCTAATCAAATGGACCTTAAATGTGTGTGCTGTTTGCAGTTAACAACTGTGTATCGGAGCTTAGACAAATGTACGACAATATTAATTACATCTCGGAATTTTTAGGTGTGGCCGCCAAGTAAAGTATTATAAATTACACTACACTATTATTACGGCCATGGTCATATATTTTGATACGTTATCAAATTTTACGGTATCATTGCAATATAGTCAGGGCCGGATTCACCAAAAAAAGACACCCCTAGGTTAATAAAAAACAAGTCCTTACTTTTTAGAACATTACAAGACCCCCTACCTCTCAATTTATTTACTCATTTTGTATGTCTTTTATACAAAAGATTCTGCAGGGTTATTAAAACTCTCAAAATCACCTCAGTAGTCTAGTCCTGAATCCGGTCCCGAGTATCGTGTGTCGTCAATACTGGCTATTTTATTCGAGTACTAAAAGTAGCGTTACAATAATAATTAGTTTTCCAAAAATGAACTCGTTACAGAAACGTTTTTTTTTTTTTATAAGAACATGCAGAACACTTGTATAGGAACAATAGCCATTCATTTAATGTTTAAATTCGGTTCGTTCATAAAAGTAATGCTAATGCTTGATCGACTAACCTTGTTTAATATTATCAATAGCTCAAAAAATATGGATATATGCTGAAAACGATGGATTAAAGTGCTAATGTAAGGAGCGTAAAACTCGCTTGGCTCAAGTGATTTCGCTGCGACAATAATATGTTCTCCGAGGTCTCCGATACAATAACAATTATAATATTGGTCTCAAGACGAATTAATGTTTCGGAATAGTCGGTGTAAAAATATATCTCAAATTTAATTTGATGTTTTTTGAGACGTCCAACGAATTAAAAGTAATTATAGACGATTCGTATTGCTGGCGGAATAATAATTAAATAAAGTACCCATTTACTAAAAAAATGAAATTCCGTGGCGATGAAAAAAAAAGGAACTTAATTTATGGCGGAGTCGTTACATATGAACATTTTTCCATTGGAATTTGATTTAATCTACCTATGGTTATTGAAAAAAAATTCAAAATTTGACTATAAATACGTTACAATTTCGCCAATAGTTTCAATTTCAAAGTGAAGAGCTGTCCTAGATTAACGGGGACGGGTGTATCCACTGTTATAGTTAATTTAATGTATTAATTAAAGCAACGATAAACCATTGCTAAAAAGAAAACGGTTCTGAGCGAAGTTTGGTTGATAGTGTTGCTTTGTCGACAATATAATACAATATGTCATGCTATGGTAAAGTAATAACATAAGCATTTTAAACATTCTTTAATAATTATTTGTTTAATAATGTACTTTTTTTCCTGTTTTTCCTACATTTTTTCCGGTTTTTCTCATTTATTGAGAAAATTCTAGAGAAAACCAAAAAGTGATCTCCTTAAAATACCTCCTTAGTCGGATGTACTTTTAGAAAAAGTTCTATTTTTGTAGATCGGGGTAAAAATGATAGTAATAAAAAGTTGTCCAGAGAAAAAAAAAATGATTGAATAAACACCATTGTAAAACCACACGCTTCTTCGCTGCACTCAGAATCTAAAATTAGTCCTTTGTCCATCCTGTAATATACGAGTATATGTTATTTCAATAATCGATATAATTCACGTGTAGTAAATAAATTAACGTGGAAGAATACAATAATAACCGTACCTGAATATAGAAAATCGAATTATAAAAATACACTGTTAACGAATAAAATAAAAATTAGTGGCCATGGATGGCGACTTAATGTCCGAATATTTGCCGATCTATAGGGTGAAAAAACCATAGGGAATAAATTGCAGTCTTGGTTTAAAATCGCGAGTTCAGAAGTTAAATTTCTTAATGCAAAAATATATTCGTTCACTTAAAAAATATCATATTATATATTATTTTTTCTTTTATTGTGCAGACTAATTTAAATTTGTTAATCAAAAATACATAAATCACTTAACTTCGGATAAGAAAACTTTTCTCAAAAATAAAAACACTATGCGTTACTTAATATAAGAAATGATTATATACTTAAGCAATATTTTTTTTTCTTTTATAAATACGCATGCAAATATAAATGTGAACTCGAGATTGTATACGTATAGTCAACAAAATATGAACGAAAACTTCGACCTTTTAACCACGAGTTAAATCTAATTAAGACGCTATTTAAAACTGAAAGTTGCGGTGTGTTCATTTCGATACTTACAATATTATAATGAAAATACACGTCAGATGCCGCAACGATCAATAGGTAAATCTTTAATCTGCCGATAAAGTTATGAAATGGATATCATTATCAATATTTTATACTTTTTTGTACTATTTGAAATTACCTGTTTAAAACGTGTTTTTCTGCGGCTTTTTGATTTATTAATATGCACATATTTAGTCCAAAAGAAGAAGGCCTTTAATTTTTCATAGTTATTAAAAATCGATATATTCCGAAATTCCATAACTTTCGTCGTTTTTTTTCCCATTTGTTTGTAATTTTCACATTTTTTTTTATGAAACTGTCTTAAGCCCTTCTTTCTTAGGACCGAAGGTTTATAAAATTATACCCGCCCCGAACAAATAACATTGATAGTATAACCTTATGTATGACCTTTGGTCATCTTTGTATCGAATATCGGTCTGTGATTTTAGCGCACGCAGCTTGATAGCTTAGTTGTTTTATTCCACAAATGTATACAAAGCCAATACAGGCAATTCGAATTTCGAACTACACGCGCACACTTCATCGAAATGGAATAGAAATCGAACTCGTAGAATTTTAAAAGGCAAGTCAATATCGACTGTTTGACGAAAAAATCAAATTGTCCAAGATGGCCCAAAAACAATGTATGAATGATTATTAACTTGTTTAAAATTTTTGTATGGTAATTTTTTTTTTGTGGTTAACTATACCAAATATATATATATTATATTATATACCATATATTTAAATATTTTTTTTTAAAATGTTAAATACTTATAGTTTGTATTCATTATTAGTTGGTTTCGAGCTGTTTTTGAGGGGGGTTTTAAAGTTCTTTGCGAACTGTTTTTTTTTTAAAAAAGTTTTTAGTGCATTTAATGAGGCACAACCCTATTGGCGATATACTATTATATTACATAATTGAATGTTTTTTTTTTCTTTCTTTTTTTTTTTTTTTGAATACCGCTCATAACAATAATAATAAAGTTTACGTATATATTATATTAATAAATCAAGAGGGAGCCAGTGCAGAGGAGTCACTCCGTTGTAAATGTCACGCGAATATCGTTTAATTGGTCCATTTCAGCTCATAAAACCGGTGGTTTTAAAGTACCGCGCATTCGCGAATGAATAATATGAAATATAAAAGGAGTAAAGGAGCGAGGCGAAATGGATGTTTGAGAGCTGCGCTGCAGGAATTAATTACAGAAAGCAGCAATAGCGGCACAAGGGGGGGGGGACGATGCTAACGTTATATATTGTATTGAATAATAGGCCTTTCAAAAACTTCGGGTTTGACGCACAACACGCGCCCTCNTAGCGGCACAAGGGGGGGGGGGGGCGATGCTAACGTTATATATTGTATTGAATAATAGGCCTTTCAAAAACTTCGGGTTTGACGCACAACACGCGCCCTCCGTCCGCACGACCGTATTATAACGCAAGGATATAAAACCAAGACGTTTGGAAAACGCCATTACATTCGTACATAATATTCATGTACAGTAGACAACACGTGAAAAGACGACAGCCAGCGCGCAGGGATCGGGCCGCATACAAAGGCTCGTGCGTATGTGTTCCGCGGGTAACATCGTGCCCGTTATGTGATGGCGGTATTATGCACATTTCGTCTAAAAATTCTAGACGAAAAACACAGGCGCACGGTTTTAATGTTCGTAAAGTACGGTTTTTTTTTTTTTCAAATAACTTGAATTTTAACGAAATAATTAAGACAAAACATTATCTATTTAGATTTTGAGCCGAGCGGGGATTGTGTTGGTTTTACAGACACGTGTTTATTATTCATTTTGTTTTGTGTTCAACGTCTAGCAACGAACAATTTTTCTACTAGAAACGTTAGAAGATTTAACACGAGGTCCATTGGTAAACCGCACTCGGTGATTAAAATAAAAAAAATATTACATATTTTGCCTAGTGCAGTAGAGGTTTTTTTTTTTTTTTGATAAGCGTTTTGAGATTAAATTCGGACGAAAATCGGAAAAAAATATGGGATTTTATAACGGGTATAACTAAAGTTCAATCGGAATCGTTTCCCCGGTCAGATATAAATTGAATAACTTTATGTATCCGACTTTCGGCTTGCCGCGCGCAACAGTGCCGTGGCTCATCCGCAGTATTAGGTGTTTTTATTGTTGATTGGTTAGGTTAAAAGTTATCGAGTTAAAAGTGATTTACAACCGAACGCTTGACTCGTCGACCATAATAGTCACTGTCGGGTATGGAATTCGCAGACGCGTTCGAGTGAAAACCAAAACTAACATTTTCGATCGGCTACACTCACGAGGCGAAAATAAAAAAAAAAAAAAAAAAAAAAACAAACATATTGAAAAGAAAAAAAAAGATTATATTCACTGGGACACACGCTGTGAGACACACGCCATTGTACGGGTAATAACAGCGTAATAGCAGAGCGGTGATAATTTAATTTTTATTTTTTCTCCTTTCTGCGCCGCTACGCGCGCAACGGCGTTTGCTAATGGTCACGCCTCCGCGCGGTTATCGCTCGCGCGCCGCGATTCGATTAGGCGTCTCTAGCCGTTGACAAAACGTAATTTCGCCGTTTCGTCACGGCCGTCGCGGGTTCGCGGGAGAACGTGCGACGCACACGACACGGCAGCGACACGCCGGATAGACGCGCGCCCGTTTCGTCCGCCCGCGCGCGATCGGAGGACGGTCATCGCCGTTACCGGTTTACCGTCGCGTCCGCGGTGACGTTTCGTCTGCCATCGACATTATTTTCGACCAGAATGGTCTGTCTTGGAGAAATGTTGCAGGTGCGTGTACGGACGGTGCCCCCGCAATGCTGGGGGTAACCCTAGTTACCTAGTAGATCGGGTTTTATGGAGCTCGCAAATGATAAAAACCCGTCAATAATCGGGTAATCATTGAGGCAATACACCGATAAGCCTTGGCCGCGAAAAAAACGCTGCCATCTGAACTTGAACTTCCTAGAAACATGTGTAAAAGCTGTTAACGCCATCAAAAGCGGTGCTCTTAATTTACGTCTGTTTAAGATTCTCCGTTCTGAGCTATTCGCAGCGGATAGTTAATAGTCACTTCCGGTATTCCGGTTGTTTGTAAAGTGCACCAAAAAAAAAAAAAAAAAAAAGTGATCCAGTTTTCCGTTTTATAGGAGGTAGGGGGGGGGGCCCGCGTGATTTTTGAAAACTGCAAAGGGGGCGTAGAATAGAAGCGGCTCGGGAACCGCCGGTTTAATTGACGCGGGAACACGCGGGTCCGGACGAACCGAAACGCAATATTTCCACCGCGTTGTACCGTACGAATGTGATGCCGATGCGTGTCATCGTCGTTACACAGTCGCGTTGTCCGAAACCGTCATCGCGGCATTACAATGATAATAATAATAATAATGACAACGATAACAACAACGATAATGTCGCCGGCCCCGTTCCGTAAAATAGCGGAGTGCGTTCCGTCGCGTTTCGCCGCCAAATCACGCATTACATATTATTATCGTAATGGCGTGTATAATGCACGATCGATGGTTTCGCTCCGCAGATAATGGCGCGCGAAAAACCATTACGGTGACGTCCGACAATGATGCACACCGCGTTTGTTCCGAGAGGACGGGGGAAATCGCATACGTTTA
Source organism: Cinara cedri (assembly GCA_902439185.1). Classification (NCBI taxonomy): domain Eukaryota; kingdom Metazoa; phylum Arthropoda; class Insecta; order Hemiptera; family Aphididae; genus Cinara; species Cinara cedri. Next base: position 60,933 of record CABPRJ010000973.1, on the reverse strand, counting down.
CACGGTGTCACGTCCTACACCCGGACGGTTGCAAAGCCGTAACAAGCGAAACGGGGCGTTTCGAAACAAGTAAAAATCAGTCGTAAACTACGAAAATACGGGGTAGACATCGCTGTATTTCCGATTCACGGAAACGGCGTTGACGTTATTGCAATGTTCGAGAATTTCCGATACGGCGCCTCACACGAACGTTTGTTAAATTTTATTTTTCATCTTGTTACCTTACATTCGTAAGTGTCTACGAATATTTATCCGAAACGCAACAAAAAAAAAAGGTCTCTTGTCGTTTGTCCACTAGAGAACTATTTCTGGTTTAAAACGCCGTGCTTGTTTATTTAAAATGATAAAACCGTAAAATCATACGTTTTATCCTACTCATGTGCAACTATCTCAAATAAACGTCAGCGTAAAGCCAATACACATTCCTCGGTACACTCAGAATCTAAAATGTAAAAAGGTCTGTGTAGGAGATCGCACCAACTATTTTTGGCAGGTAAAAAAAAGACTACGTCGGAGTTTACACTATGTTTTAAATGTTTAAATACCGGTAAAAAGGTAATTTTTGTAGGAGTTTAGCACATGTAGCCGTTATACCCGCATCTACTGTCTCGCGGTCCAACTACCTACCGGGTAACATATGCGAAAACAATGTTTACGCAGATTAAGTGAAACATAGCTGAAACATAGTGAAACAATAGCTAAAATTTCGATTTCAGAGTAAAAGTACCTGTTATGAAATTTATTAAGAACGATATTTCGGAGGGAATGGCATAAGGTTTTTATAGTATTCAAAATATACAGCTCGATATAACAGATGCAAAAACCGTTTGGTTTTTTGTTTTCTAAATGACTGTAACTTTTTTAATATAGTTCGCAATTCAAAAAACGCCTATGAAATTCCCTCCAAAATATTGTTCTCTATACACTTCACGATTTGTACTTTTACTCTAAAATCAAAATTAAGCTAGTTTTACTTATTCTGCGCATTCGCCGGTATTCGGACCGAGATAGTAGATGCGGATATAACTACACGTACTCTTAACAATAAAAAAACGCTCGGTAAAGTCAGAATCCGATTTTACGCGTCCCGCGGTTAACGGATCGTAACCCGGAAGGAACGGGACCGGCTCGGCAGAGCCGGCCGTTTGGGGCGGTTAAGAGGATCTCCAATAACGGCCGGTTAGACTAGACATTAAGAGCGGCCGACATGGAAAATCGGAATGATCCTAACGGGGACGATAAACCCCCGAGAAGGAGAATACGTTTAGACTGTTAGAATATACTTGCAGTTTGAGCGAAATGTAATATTTTGTACTTGAACAATATAATTTCATAACGGATATGTACTCGATAAAACGTAAACGTGTTACACCGAAAAACGGTTATCTGTTTTTGTTTATGATTCTTTCAGTCCGCGCGATTTCTCGTTGAAACATGCACCGCACTGCGAAGTCCTCCAGTTTACATTGTCCAACTGCGATCGAGTTTCGTAGCCAAACATTGATGCCGCGTTCCGTAAAAAAATCTTTAAGTATTTCTTCCTTGCTGAAAAACTAACACTATGAAGTAATAGTGTTAGTGTTTTAATAGTGTCGATGGATTTTATTATCGGATGACCTTTTTCTGCATGTGCAATCCTAGTAACAAAACTATATTTATATAGAAAAACAATGTGCGTATTATATTATTTATAAATTGCATTATTTTATAATCGATAGGTATACTGCAGTTCCATTTCTCAGTACCCTACCTGCGGGAGGGCAAAGGAGGCATTTGCCCCCTCCCTCTCCACCCGTGGGTCGTATAATTCTATGTGACAATATGTGTGCATTGTTATATTTTTTAAATTTGTAAGAAATCGTCTATTTTAAGAATGGGTGAAAATATGTTTTGCTCTCCCCTCCTCCCCCCGTAAGAGAGACCGTGGTACGCCGCTGCCATTTATCAGGTATACGTCATCGAAATATTTTTTCCGCGTATGATTTTCAATACACACAACATTCTGTTACATAACTATACCGTATAGGCAGGTAATAAAAACACATATTAAACTATTAGATCCTAAATGGGGATAGAAGATTATATTTGTACAATGTAATATAACGATGCAGTTCTCTTGTATTTCGTAAAATTTTATTCGGTGAAATAAAATAAACGCCGTAAAAGTTGAACGTTTCATACGCTACAACATTGAGTAGCGTATCCTTGGATGAACGCGGACGATGTAGAGGTCATTTGTACCGAAAAAAAAAAAAAAATTGCGAAAAACTATTACCAGAGAATATTGTGACGAAAAAAGAACCGTGCGAATTTCAATAAACTTTTCTTGTGTATATTTGTCGGCGACCGTACGCAGTTTAATATTTGATCTCGTCTCGCTATAGTACATACTTACGCTAAACCAATAACCTGAAAAATCTCTCGCGTACAATTTTGTTGATGTTTGATGATGTAAACTTTCGCCGATATAATAATAATAATAATACTGCGAGTCTCGTGTAATTTAAAGTATCTAAATTTCATAACGAGCGGTAGAGCAGAAAATTGGGAACATCGAACAAGTATACTTACACGGACAGACTTGTAAACAGTACTTTAGTGAAAGTATTTATGTATACTATAATATTCGAATACATTTTCTGTATTCGAACACCTATATGCATTTTAAATAATTCTATATGGAAATCACATGACATTTTAAATATATTTTTCAAAAGTGTTCCAATTGAAATCGAATACATATTTTAAATACTTTTATAGTTTTCCATATTAATTTTTTAATTGTAACGACGTTGAAAATTATTTTAATTCGAAATGTGTAATTCTTATTGATATTAAACCAATTAAACATGAAAAAAAAAAAAAACAAAAACAAAAACAAAAAAACTTTAATATTATCGATTCTATATATAATACGGGATATAATTAAAAAAAAAATAATTATTTGAAAATGCCTACTTATAAATTACTTTTAAAAGAATCGGTGAGTGTTTAGAGTGATCGGTATAATTTTGAGAAGTATCTTTTATAAGTACGCGGCCATACCGATATCAAAGTACCGATGGAAACTAAACCGAAAAAACCGCGTCCTACATGATACGTTGTTAATTTTTCGACATTTAGACATCAACGGACATAATAAAAGTTTTTTTTTTATTTTTAATTTTTACCGCGTAAAAAACGTGCATCGTTTTCCGGTATAAACTCTTCTTGTACGTAGTATGCGTCGTACAAGGTGAATTACAAGGTTATCACGAACTAGCGATTATCTGCGTAAGACGATTTTTAGATGGAATTTCGTTTTTTCCTATCGCAAATCGGTGTACAGAATCGTTTAAAACGACGGAATTTGCAGTAGAATATTTTGAGTTGTTTTCGAATGACTTTACCCTCATTCCGTTTACAATTGTATAAAAAATATTTATTCTTTTTTTTCCTACTTAACGAAATTATAACGTACGCGTTTATAATATTCCTTGTAAAACATTAGTGTTTTTGTTTTTTTGTTTTTTTAAATCGGGTAAAAAAATTGAGTTATTTAATACTATAAAACGTAAAAATGTAAACACATGCAATACGGATCTGATTTCTCGATACTTGTAAAACAAAAAAATAAAAAACCGTAAATTGTTTATGGTACGATAATAATTCCGAATTCGTCGAGAATTGCGTGGAACATTATACTCGTAATTATTAATTGGTGGAGGGGTAGGGAGGAGGTTCAACCGTAACATTTTTTTCAAACGTTTTACACGTGAAAAAAAAAACCATATAATATTCAATAACAATCGCGTTTTTTCGCGTTCGTTCGGAATTCCGTGTATCGTATACAGTTCATAAATATTTATACAATAATAACAATAACATTCTGACCGAGCGAATGGATCGTATTTACCCTGCAGTTGAGTTTAGGTGACGATCTAACGCGTCAAACGTTAATTGCATTGTTGATCAACAAAGTTATGTTTAAAGTTCAGAGACACCCGGTTTTGAAAATGTTACGGGAGTCTCACTATTTTATAAACACGTGTACACAGTCGTACCCTACATCTTATCATATATTATTTCCAGTTTGTATTCTCTTTAAATATAATTATTTATTGTCTTGTATGTTAAATCATTTTAATGCTAATTACCGAAATCTACACTTATTCTCTGCTATCAAAAAAAAAAAACAAATTTATCTTTCTCAATTAATTCGTTATAAATGAAATTAGTATTTTGAGGATGTACATGACAAATATGGATTTTTTTTTAATATGAGAACCATGAGGAGTTGAGTTTTGTCGCAGCTCCAGAGCCCTCTGCACACGGCACCCCTGTTAAAGTTAATTTTCGAATCGAATTCAGCCATTATAATCTGTTATGTCGACGTGTTTTACGCGAAAACCCAGAGTTTGTCGTTTTTCGAAAATAAAAACGACCGATATTGAACGCGCGGGGTTTATTCCGTGAGCATCAATAATTGTATACATTTTTCTATTACGCATGGAACTCCATATCACACACCGTGAAAAAATGTTTCCGAAAGTTTTACGGATTGTAAATTTAACGTTGTGTTTAAAATTGTTAAACGTTGAAATCATAATTGTATTCATATAATTCAAAATCAATTCGTCATTTTGTTGAGTTAATGATGTAAATAAACACTGAGTTAGATTTGCGCAAAAAAAATCAAAGGTTAAAAGCCGAGTTTTAAATAAATATTTAGTTAACTATGTATGATGTACTTTTGACTCATTAATGCCTTTAGCATTGCATTTGGACAGTGTTTGATTTTGGAAATATTTTGTTTGTTCAACGTTGCCCTGAACAAGACTAGCACAGAATCCGCAGCATTTGTATCGCTCGGTCGCTAATATTGTCGCGATAAGTGGCCAAATAAATCCGACCATTATTATAATATTGGCGATATCGCCAACTGCGCATTGGTGTTGTGAAAATGCGATTTGTGTGGCAAAAAACTTTTTTTCCGCGATGGTAAAAAAAGCGGTTATTCATTACTACGACACACTGTCGTATTTTCTCGCGGCTACGAAACGAAATAAATCAAACGGGAACGAAAATAATCGCCGGTAAAGTATTGAGAGAAAAATTGTCGGTTAATCGTAAGTAAATGCAATGTTGCACGGCGAACAAAAGGAAAAATCTTACGACGAACAGACAGGATAAATAAGATATGTTTGCATTTTTTTACCTAAAATTACCAAAAAAAAAAAAAAAATTAATATTATACTTAATAAAACTTAATATTATTTTTCTCAAAACGCGGTTTGTCGAGTTACAACACGTCACGCGCGTACCTACGCCAAATATTATTCATTAATAAATTCATGAATTATTAACATTTTAGTGAAAATAACTTAGGTTTTTGACTTTCCTTTAAAATTTCAATTTTCGCAGTCGTCTCATTGTTCTACTGGGAAAGCGATATACCCATACTTGAAATATACAAGATTATTGCATATGAACTCGGAATGTTATCATCAGATACAATATGGCTGCGGAAAGGGATATCACTAGAGACCGGATTCATATGTTCTTTAAATATTTATATATGTGGATTTAAAATCCACAAAGAAGCACTTGAAAACGTCAAAAAACCTTAATAACAAATCACTTGACAAATATATAAAAACGCAATTAGTGGAAGGGGCCGAGAGGGAGAATTCTAAACTCCTCGATCACTTTTGTTTTTTTAATTGTTTGTAAATGCTTTTTTTCAGAGATTTGTTTTGGCGTTTTAAAGCGCCTTTTTGTGAATTATAAGAGAAGTTTCTGGTTCTGGATTCTGGATATCACGAATATCAATGTTCTTATCACGAAAAATACAGTAAATATAGTAGTTGGTTATTAATGGCTCGCTTTACGCTGTCGTTTTCGTTTTTACCGTCAAATATTTGATTGCGAAAAGAGGTAGGTATATATTATGCGATAACCTAGTATATTTCAACCACAAATATACCGCAATATTAGACGGAGAAAAAAGTAGACTACCGAATTGAATATAATTAGACGCGGAGTGTTCCGACCGGTCGTACTGCACCACACACACACACACACACACACACACACATATATATATATGTGTGTGTGTGTGTATATAATATAATAACGACTGGTGTGCGCGGGGTTAGATTTCAAGATTAGAGGACCGAATTATAAATTGGATGAGATTTCGTATTGGACGTGATTATTGTTGTAGGTCTGTTGTTCGTCCGACGAAATTACGATTGCATAATCTAATTATACGAGTCGGGTGAAAATTTCGTTGCAGCTAACGATCGAGTTTATACATTCTAATTTCAAACCCGGGCAAATATAATTATCATAGAACCTGTATATATGATATTTTTCTGATTTTTTTTTAAATTTTTTTTTTTTTTACTTCCGTTCGTATTACACCGTTTCCGATGTCGTCCTGCTGTCTTACTCTGTGTATAGAACAAACTCCCACCGCACCCCCACTCCGTTCTTTAATTAAATATTTTCCGCGAAAAAAAAAAAAATAAAAAAAAAATGGAGAAATTTCCCCGAGAAATAAAATCATTAAAACGCATTTCTAAAGGTATACCGGGCTATAGCTGTATGCATATTTATAGATGTCTCGAGCTCAAAAAGAACGGACGCGTTCGAACGGAATGTACGCCGCGATGTAAAATATATCAACTGAAAAATTCGTCGATTGTCCGGAAAGTAAAAGAGAAAAAAACACTACGAAAGACTACCTGCCCCGATAAAAAATAATGCGAACAAGAAACTAAAAAAAAAAAAAAAAAAAAATAAAGAAGCGCTTCTCTTCGGAGCGACGCCGGCTCTATCGCACATATTTTTTATCGGCCGTCGACTGACTAAACAAATAAATTATAACGCGACTGTTAAAAAGCTTTTCGAATGTCGGAACGTATTTATTACCTTATAGTCGCAGTAAAATGGCGCGGTGAAAGGGGTACTATGACGCCCGGGCGTCATTGTAAAAACAATTTGTGTGGGTGAGTGCGAGAATGGGCAGTGGTTTGTACAGGGGGGAGGTTAGGGGTTATATACCCCTTGGCTTAAAATACAGAGAAATATGAGTAATCCAATGTCGAAATGTATTTAGTCCGATCAAGTTACGAAGAATAACTTGACGTATTGATTAGGAATTGGCCTATTTTAAAATCCGGCACAGTATTTTCGAATTTGAGCTGTGAACTAATTTACACGGTACCATTGTGTTTTTTTTTTTTTAATAATAGTAATACGCAATAGGTGTAATAGGTATATTTATTTGGTAACTGCCAGGATCGTAGCAATCAAATACTGCGTCCGGCGCAAAACTTCAAAATGCGACTCCTAATGAATTCTAATTTATAATTAGGACCCTAAACGATTTTTACAAAGTACAATCAAATTAGCGTTTCAATCATGTCCCATATTATCTCGCCAGAGTTATACTAGCTTCTAAAAACGGTCCAGAAAATAATTATTCGATCAAAAGATACATACAACGGCTCCGTTTTAGCTTTTCACTATCTTTCACCAAACATTTTCCGCCAGAAATATTACTTCGATTTACAAGCGCGACACTTTTTCTGGAAGAAAATCTGATTAGAGTGATACTCTAACGGAGTCATTTTTTTGATTTTCCCAGGAGTTTTCCCGATAAATAGGGAAAATCGGAAAAACACGGGAAAACAGGTACAATATTAAACAAATATTATTAAAGAAAATGTATAACCGGTACGGCCGGCGAAACTAGAAGCGTGACCATCGCGCGCACGGTTGCCGTTTCCGCGCTGTCCAGGGGTTCTGAGCATTCCGACGACACAAGCTTATAATGAATAGCCGTATTTAGCTGTATTTCAGCCGTTGTAAGAAGAACTTGTATCCTTACTAAATGTACATCGTATAGATATATCGTACGATTAGCTACGTGTATATAGTGAATATGCGGACGACTAACCGGTCGCAGAAACCCCGATGAAAGTTCGCCGCCGTGCGCGCGACGGTCGCGCTTCTAGTTTCGCTGGCCGTACTATAATGCGTATGCAATTATTTTACCACAATACGACGCATAAATCGTGAAAGCAACGCGACTGTCGACCGAACTCCGCTAAGAATCGTTTTTTTTTTTTTTCATTAGCAACGGTCAGTGACCAACCAACAACGATTGTCGTTGTTCACGGATATAGATTAAATTTCCGTCTGTATCCTACCTTCCTGACTTTCCGCCTACAACAGATGTAAAACTGGATACACCCATCGTGCGTAGTTGCCCGGATTTTTTTTTGTGCTTGTCTACCCTTTGGTAACTAAGACTGGTCAAATTTTTTGTATTTTTTAACTGACTATCTATTTACTCACATTCAACAGGGCAGGGGGCAAATAAAATTCCCATACTTGGATTCGACGCTGCCCACGGGCCCTTACCGGGTTCGCCCAACTCATTTTTACCGCGGCATAACTTGCCGTTTCCCAGTGTTCTATCGGTTCAATCCAACCCTGACCATTCCCGAATTTTAAACCGTTCGCTTATTAATTTATTTTTAACGTAATATTTGTAGGTTTCGAATGCATGTTTGCGCCCTCCCAGATATTTCGTATGTAGCGTAGGCACCGCTACCCGCTCACCGCCAACGCTACGACCCCGAGTAACTGCAGTGCGATTGTCAACATAATAAAATGTCTTTGTGCGTTACGTTTTTATTACACATCCGTCGCTATACCTATACAGTGAAACTTCACAAAATGAATAAGTTATACGCGTCCTGCAGGGACGTTAATATATTTTGAGACGGCTGGTTTTTATTATGCGACCCGGTCAAACGCAAACAATTTTTAATTTACCCTAATGTTTGAATATAAATGTTTTGTTAAACTTATATGCGCGTAGAAAAGGGCAGGTTTGATTAAATATACAAATTCAGAAAGTTTGTGGAATTATGCGTTTACCTAAACAGAAAAACACGAGCCAAATTATAACTAGTTACCTGTTAAATATTCTTTGATACCATATGAAAACGGAAAAGCTTTGCGCTGATTGAAATAGGAACAAACACAACAATGCGCTCGGTTTAGAAAATTCAAAGTATCGGCCTTCAAAGCTATTTCAGTATTAACGATAAATAATAATGAAATAACAATAATTTAAATAAAACGGGAAAAATGGAAAATTAAACCCGTTTTATCAAAACGCGATACAAAACCATTAAAATTTATTCTGGTTTATTTTATGCACGTCGTTTACAGTTTTAAACATATTTTATGCGTTTTTCGAGTTTTATTATACGTGTAGACAGACAATTGTTGTTTATTTTATCCAAGGTTTTATCAAGTGACGAAAATCGCAAAAATAACCAACGTTCTGAATAAATATTTGCCGATTTACCCGTATAGTTGCGTGAATTGAAATGTTTCGCCTACTCACCGTGAAATTCTCAACAATTTCATACAAGGTTTATCGCGAGTTGCGTTTGATAGGCGAAAAAGAAATAAAAGAGAGGTTAACATCATTATGCGGCAATCGTTATTTATAAGCAAATTTTTCGAATATAACTACAACAAAATTTCGTCAAAAACACAAACAATAATGGTATCGCAAGCGTGACGATTATATTGTTCTGCAATTGCAATATTCAAATTTATCAACAGAAATGTTTTACAGGAATCCGCTGAGACCGGTTTTTCGTTTGTGACCGCTTATCGCCGAACATAATACTGTACAGTAGGGCGAGCAAAATAAACCTTTAGCTCGTATCACGGCTTCGCGAGTTTGTGCATTTACAAAAGCGTTCTGCCCGTCATCAACGCCGTGTCGCAGCTCTCGTTTTCCTCTATCGGCTACTGCCGTCATTACGCGCGGCGGCGTCGTCGGGTCGGTTTCCTCCGATACGGCGTTTCCGGCGCACGGCGGTAACGACCTTTGTCTCCGGGGGCAATCTGGAACCGGGTCCGAGGTTGTAATAATTATTAATCGGGCCGCTTTCCGTGCTGTCTGTAGTGGCGGGGGCCACTCGAATAGGTTTTTACTGACGCCGTCAAGTGCACCGCCGCTGCCGCCGCCGCCGCCGCCGCCGTTCGCGCGTCTCTTTGGCGGCGAGTAAAAGGATCGATTTCGTTTCCTCTATATTATACGCTCGCTCCGTTCCCCCCGCAAAGGGAAACGCGTACTGTAACGTTTTTTTTTTTTTATATATTTTTTTTTTTATCGTTTCGTCGGGAAATCATAATAGTTCCCGTTCGAGGTTTATGAAGACGCGGCGTGTTTTTTTTTTTTACGAGCCGAGAGTAGAATAATAATACGCGCACATAAATTATCGGTAAATCGAAAATGACAGCGTCCGTGAGTACGCAGGTACAGTTGCGGATACAAATGCACGGGAACCGTCTGGGCTCCGCCAATTTCGAATCATGACAACCGCGGTGAACGGTCGCGCTCAACAGTATTATTATTCGATTTGGGGACTTTTAGCGTATGATTTTTGAACGGTTAATAGTAAACAGCAGAGTTAAACGTAAATACCGTTTACCGTGTAAAGAATCTAAATCATACATTTTGATTTGCATAGTTAACAGTTTTTGCTTTTTAAAGCATAATTCGACAGTACATGTAGCTTTTAAATGCTCTAAAAAGACATACACTCGTGTCTCGTCGTATTGCGTGCCGCGTGTTATGCACACGCTTTTTTCGATTTGCATTGTTCAAATTCGTACGCACATCGGACGCAATAGCATAGTCAAATAATCCATGATAAAATAGTCCTTTTACTTAAGAAACAACCATAGAGTTTGATCGACAACACTCAAATTATTCGTCTCAAAATAGTTAGGTTTTTAGTATACAATTTCAATAAAAAAAAAAAAAAAAAAAAAACATTTTTTAGAGCATATTATTTGTGCACATTGTGTTTTTTTTTAGCGTTAGAAGTCTCTAGGCCTAGTTATTAAAATCATTTGACGGGTTTTGGACGGGATAATAAATTGGACGGTGTTCGTGAAATATGGTACAAGTAAAATTGTATAGTTGTTCAAAAAACCAAAACAAAAATACAAACTAAATAATACACTCTAGACTTATATCCTTTAACGTTTTGCACTAACGGATTTTCCTATCTTTACTTAAACGTAAATGGCAATTCCGTGGTATATTAAAAAGGAAAAAGGCAAATTTAATGTACAGTGTAACATTTGACAAAATGTAACTTTAACCTTTTTTCGCGAACGCCGTCTAAATATTTATTCATGTAGGTTGGGTATATATTAGAATGAAAACAGTCCGACTGACGATCCTTACAGATTTCATCAGCATCGAAATTTAAGTGGGTAGTAGGTGGTCCTTATTTTATAGAAGGAAAATAATTCAGATAATTTTGATCGAACACCTCTCCATTTGGTTCGTTATTAAAGGGAAGTCATTTTGGTGTGATGATGACAGCTCAACCCTTTCACGTATCAGATGAAAATTTAATTGAAAAACTATAATTTACATAAAAATATACCAGACTTAAAATATAGAACACGTACAAAATGTTTTTCACAACATTTCTCATAAACGTATAAAAGGTTTAAAATCGTAATTAAAAATAATTTGTCAAGTATTCAATCGGTCTTTTAGAAAACTATAAGTTTACGAGAAACTTGACCGGGGTATTATTTTATAGACAATTTTATGTTTTGTATGTACATTTTCATGTAAAACGGTATACAGTTATGGAATTGAATTTAAATTTAAAAAAAAAACGGTCAACCATGTACACGTACCCCGTGTATACGGTAATTGTCCAACCTTTTCGAGGAACGCAAAGGAAACGCGCGCCGCGACCGTCGAATTTCACTAAAATCGCTCGTTTATTTCGGCGAACGAAATTGGAAGAGGGTCGCTCGATCAAAAATCGTCTAATGTTTTTTTTTTTTTTTTTTTTTTTTTTGTTTTCTCCGCGCGTCCGTACGACGTAAACGAAAACGAAAAAAAAAAACAAAAACAAAAGACGTCCGGTAAACTGTACAGTGTCCATACGGGGAGGGACGCGGTTTATTGCGGCGGGCGAAAGGGGCGGCGGTAACGGCACGCGGACGACCCGCGGGGATTTTTCGTTTGGCCCGGCGCCGAACGAGTGCGCCGCCGCCGCCGGTCGTGTACAACGGCGCAATAATTAATAATACGAAATTAACGTCGGGGCGACGGCGCATCTCCCCGACCGTTTCGCCGCTGTGTGTTCGTAAAACGATAATAAATATAAAATCGAATAATAATAATAATTTATTGCACGGTCGTTTTCGTAAACCGGGTACACCCGTCTGCAACGTTATTATTACCGTTGTCGGCCGTCGTCGCGTCACGTCCGGCCGTCGGTCGCCCCGAGACAGCGCCGTTGCCGTGTCGCGCCGTTTCGCGTGCGGACGCGAGCGTCCGAAACGTTTTCGGCGATTTATTTTCCCGCCCGCTTCAATAAAACGTCGATAATAACCATCCCGGAGGACACGGCGTGCGGCGCGCGGCGTCTATTATCCGAACGCGGCGTACGTGCGAAACGCGACCGGGGCGGTTGTTCGGAGACAGTGACGGGGACGGGCGACCGCTGGGACGGCGTTTCCGATTTCTACGCGCGCGCGTCCGAATTTACCGGACGAACGGGAACGGGCGGGGCGCTCGCGGAGAGAAAATGCCGTCCGCGAACAGAAGTTCCGCAGTTCCGACGGTAAAACACCCGGTCGAGGCCGTGCTCGGGGGCGAGGGCAGTCGGACCGCCGCATTGAACGCGGGTCCGGCGAAGGCGGCGCCCGGAACGGAGGTCGCTCGAAGGGGGCGAAAACGGGGAAATCGCGGAAGCCACGGAGGCGTAAAAGCCGCGGACAAAAACTGATAACAAATTTTTTTTTTTTTTTTTTTTGCGATATTCGAACACTGTAGCCCGTAAGATTTGATTGCGAAATGGTTTCGATGCCGGAGCGTGCGGCGGCAGACGGCCGTTCGGGTACGCGATTTCCGGTCCGCCGATTACGGGGGACGGCGGGGCGGTTCGTCCGGCATTGACCGACCGCAATGCCGAAATTTCAATTCTCGATAGATTCTCAGCGACAATCGCGAACCGCCGTCGGGGCGCGCGACGCGATACGTGCGGTTTTCAAATGGCGGGCGGGGCCGTCCATACGCGTCTCGCGCCGCGCCGCTGTTTTCCGGAGGCCCGTTCGGTAACGCCCGGCGCACACTACACAGCTGCGACGACGATGCCGCTAATCCGTTTGCAGACGCCCGAAACCCGTGACGGAATCCCGTCGCGACGGGCGACGGCCCGCGAAAAACGTACGGCCGTACGGACAAGCGCGTTTACAATACTGCGCGGACGGGTTTGTCGAAAACGTACTTTTGCGTCTTTTCGCGGCCGCCGGTATTACCCGCGGCCGCGCGTACTCGTCGCGGTCGCGTTTCTCCGGCCCCTAAATCACGAGCGTCGCGATCGCGCGGCGAGAGGTCGTCGTCCCGGCGGGTTTTACAAATAATCTCGCCGTTTTACGGAGGGCCGCGCGATCGCATTGCATTACGCGACGGGGCCGTAAAATCCAATCCGCATTACCGTCGTATCCCTAGTTTCCCGACGATATTCTCGTCGGCAATCGCGTTATTACCGGCCGAAACGTTATTATAGCACAATACGAGCACAATATCTCAACAACGGCGGGCCGCAAACGCGGTGTCGGAATAACCGCGTCTTTTGCCGTTTTCGTTTTTTTTTCGGTAAAGTTCGATCCCGAATACCGTCGCGTCCCTCGCGCGCGCCCGTTCCGCGGACGACCGTACCGTACCGAACGCGTTTGCGTCGGCGGCGTTCGCCATCGCCGTGCAACCGAAAACCCCGTTTAAAGTCCGGCGTGCGTGTCGCGGCGAACAGGCAGACGTGTATAGAAAACGGGGTCCGGGAACACCGGGACTTTTACGATATCGCGCACGACCGGAGAAGACGGAACGTAGCGGCCGTCGCGCCGTCGGGTTCGGGATACCGGCGATACGGGTACACGCGACGGTTCGGCTCGGTCCGGACCGGGTCCGGCTCGGACAATTTCGGTCCGGTTCGGTCCGTGAGACCCGCGCAGTTTAACGGACGCGGAACCACGATAACCGCGCCGTACCGTTTGCCGCATCCGCCCACATAGAAAACATTGGATAAATCCGTACGGGCACATGATAAAACGCGATTGGCGCCGCGCGGCATTAGCCGGCGGCCACCTCCTGACGGCGTTGTTATTGACGGGTATAATTGTGCGCGAAATACGAGCGCCCGGCGCGTCGGAACATCGGTTTTTTCACACCCGCAGTTTACTCAACGTCGTGTTTAACATCGCGCGTTATAATCGTTTACATGTGCCGAACGAACATTGTTCTTCTATCGAAACGGTTTAGTTTACGAGCGTTGCGACGAAGCCGTCAGTTTTACGAAAACGCGCGTATTCCCCCCCCCCTCCCCCGGAAAACGCTTTTACTGTTGGCATAAATCACGCTCCGACGTTTGCACGTCACACCCTGTCTCGCCTGGCGGTATTCCATTCGAACGTACGTTTTTTTTTTTTTCGAAAGTCCCGATACTTTTCTCCCGAAAAATTGTTTTTATTTTTTTTTTCGAAAACATTATTTCGGGTTGTTTAGGGCCTAAACCCTAGGCAATCGCTCCGATTTTTTCACGTAGCCGGTACCTCCGCGCGGAACGATTTCTGTTCGATGATATTTCGTTGGAAACATTCGTCGACATTTTCAGCAGTTCACACCTTAGATGATTTTTGTTGTTGTTTGAGTATTGCCGATTTCCGGGTTACTATAGCCACACAAGATATAACACGATAATACCAATCCGCTCAGAACAGTTTTAACCTAGGCAATAATTTATCGTCGCGTCGAGTATATATATATATATAAACTAAATTGCTCTGTGCAGCATCATTCTTATACTTTCCCATCTGCGACATATGGCCTGAGCAATATATCATGTTTTTTCAATATTATGATTTACATAATACCAGATACTATGTGTATTAAATTTATCGTGTATTTATCGTACCTATCAAAGCCGAGTTCGAATCCCTTATGTTTTTTCCCCGTTTCCCCGCCCCCGTCCCGATTTCGTGACAATATTCGTGACTCGTAAGGATTAACAGCCAATAAACCTCGTGAGAACGTTACTCCTCTCTGCCGCGGTAATTTCGTTTTAATAACTGTCCGGGAAATAATTCAAAATTAATAACGGCGTGCTATTTTTGTAGAACCGTCTCTCCGGTTCGACCATCACGCGTAGCGCTAAAACAACAAATAAACTTACGGGTACGGTTGTGAAATTTGAAAATCGCATCTTCCGGGGCGCGAGCGTCGGAAATTCCGAAATTAAACCGCGCCCTGTGTAAGTGACCTTAGTGTATTGACTCGTACCGGTTGAAAAACGACAACGAGATTTCACTGCGCGATATTTTCCACGGTTTAAATTCGGGACGCGCGCACGACGTGCGGTAATATTCTGTAAGTCCTGTGCGCCGTACATTATTATAATGCGGCGGCACTTAATAACATACGGTTTCGCGACACATCGGATTTCGCGTTCGTGAGACGAGCTTATTAGTAAAAGTTATTACGGCCGTTTTCATATTTAAACAAAGGAGACGCGCCGATGTTCCGTTGAATTATTCCGATTTTAGACTGCCTTTAGTTACTTTACGCGGTACACACAGACGGTTTTAACAACGTTTTCGGCGGACTACGGGCTCGGTACGTCCGTATATTATTCACAACGCGTATTATATTGAGAAACGGGTCGCTGTAAATTGCGTTCCGTTTTTTGAATTTCGCGTGTAAATTGCGGCCCGGGTACATTTTGTACACACGCAAATCGCGTCCCGGGTATATTTGTATAATGTATATATATATATATATGTGCCAAAATGATTTTCGTTTAAAAAATAATACACGCAGAGCAACGTAAAAAACGTAAAAACTTATATTAGTGAACGCAGGTAATATTATCTGTGTCGTAGAGTGTTACTAGGTAATCTTTAAATTGTACGGCCGGCTGGTATTTTTGAAACGCACGTGAATCGGTAGCCCGGATATTCCGATATCCTATAGGCTGAACGATTTACAGTTTGATTATGTACAATTTAAATAACAATATGGTCACTAATGTAATATTACTAGCACTCGGTGTGCATTTGATCGTAGCTTTGTGTGTATTTTGTTCAATTTAATAAAAATGAACGTTATGAATAGCGAACTATATAATTACATACATGTTTACCTGACATATAGTATTACTAATTTTTAAAGATACACAAAAAAAAAAACAACAAAACCAATATTTTTAATTATACCAAAATTAATACAAATACATTGTCAGCCCCAAGTATGAAAAATGGGAAGGAAAATATTGATTTTGCAAAAAAAAAAAAAAGCCTTGGGCGTAATTTACGTAACAATAAAAATGTTTAGGTAAAAAATAGTAGTTAACGGAATACCGTCTCGGCCGGTTTTAATCGTAACCTCCGCGGGGAAAAAAATCGCCTATTCGGTGTGTATTTGTTTTTTTTCGGATTCGAGATGACGTCATCACTCGCCGACGACGGATCGTGACGCGATTTGTCGCCTATACAAGCAGAAAGAAATTCGCCATCAATTCGCATTGTCGTACGCGTTTTATTATCTCTAAAAATAATAAAATACATTTACATATTACTAATTCAATTGTAATTTGTATTATTTTAAAATAATTAGAAAAATGTCGGCAGGCATAAAACATGTTTGGTGTAAATAGTAATTACATTTTTTTATTTTATTTAGACGGGCGATTACCCCCCCCCCACCCAAATTACAATATAAATGTATTTATAGTGTACAAATATTACACAAAACTATACGAGTAGTTGTTACGGTTTAAGATAGTAATAATTTAAATACATATTGAACATTATAATAGTTACTAGCACGTAGACAGACATCGGCATTATACGCGTTTGCGAATACCGTGTACGATTAATCTACAAGATTATTGTTGTTAGTTTAAGAAAACAAACAATTTGAATACGCATTAAAAACGCGTATACGTGAAAAAATATTTAGTGTTGTACCTATTTACCGATAACATACATCCATTTCACTATTTACGGGGGACATTTTGACTGTAGTCCGTGGACTGAAATGGCACACAAAAGGTATTCGATTGTCGTCCGGTGCTGGTAGATTAGAACAATAAACGTTTCGATTAAGTAATTTAAACACGAAGCGGAGAACTAACCGTATTCGCCTAATGATTCGGCGGGGTTTAAAAATGTCAACAATGGCTGGTGAGAGGAATGAGGCTGTCGTAAGCCGTTTGCATTTAAATGTAACTGTTCTCCGAAACCGATTTTGTATCGATTACCGTAGCTTGCGTTAAACCCAAAGTTTACTCGGTGACTAACCCATTGAGTCGTGATCCACAATCGAACGTACACATGCGCAGTACAGCGACTTCAACCCGATTGGATTTTCGAAGTCTTTGCGGCTTCGGGTCACAAAACCTAACGTGGATGACGCCTTGTTTCGCGCACGCGTGCCGCGAGTATTAAAGAGGAGAGACGCGTTCAAAAATACACCTTAAATCAGAGGTTTTCAATTATTAACATGTATTGGCAGATTCGCGATTATCGTCATTAGTACATCCACTCCCACTAAAACAAAAACCCCGGGTGGCGCCTCCGGGCGGAGAGACGACAATATTAATACCGGACACCGAATAAATCACACGTTGATAACGGACTCCGGAATAATAATAATAACATGCTCAATGACTATTTGAGCGTTTGAAATACAATGGCCATTATACAGGAGTGAAAGATGAATTTATTCGCAAAACATTTCGAAATCGGATTTATAAACAAAACGCGACACGGTTTATTTTCCATTCGGTTGCTGCGTTGCATCGTGTTGCATCGGTGTTTACTCGTGTGCGCGACTATGTAGTGTTGTTCACTATTATTCCATACTAGAAGGATTAATACTATACTGCATGCAGTATTTGTAATATTTTTTAATTTTAATAAATCAATTTTGATTCACAGACAGACGTCAATTAGAACTAAAACTAATATCAATAAAACACAGACCAAACCGTTACAAAAAACAAGTATTTATTGATAAACATATAAACAAAAAATTATATATCTCGTTTAGACTATGCTAATTTAAATAGTAAATCGTAATAACAATTAAAGATCTTGACTATAATTTTTAACTTTAAAATGCTGTAATATGTACAAATAAAAAAAAAAAATGACTGTTTTAATAACAAACATTTTTGTAATGTTTAATTATTGTTTGGCTAAGTACCTACAATCGCGCTCTGTCTGGTATTGAAATTCTCGGTTTTTCATTTAGGACAAAATTGTTTAACACACCTGTTAAAACTGGACGCGAACGAAATTCGAGAATGGTAAAAAAAGGTCAAAAGAAACGAAATTTTGCCGAACGCAATATACATACTCTATTTTTCGTTTATCAGACTTTGGGACGCAATCGACCGTATCCGACAGAATCCGGTCCGCAAACCGTATGCGAGGCGAAAACGTTTCCTCTATACATTATTATACTATAATAATACATCGCAGTATTTTTATTTGTTTATTTTTTGTCATTATAAATTTGTTTTATAGAACGTTTTACGAATAACAAGCAGCTCTACAATTTCACATTGATTTTATTTTTGTCACTCTTATTTATCAGTTCAAACCCACTAGGTAACTATTTTTGATTTTCAAATGGCAACTCCTATTGAAAATTCCACAAACAAACGGAGTATTAAAATAATAAATTTTGACATTTTCGATTTCCGTCAATCCGTTGACGAGATATTCAATTTTTAAATTTGGGTCGGGGGAAGTAGTGGTGCATTATCAAAACGCCGCGCGCCGTGCCATCACACAAATAATGCTCCGATATTTCGATAAAATTGAATACTTCCCGAGATAACGAATGTTTTACGATAGATTGATCGCCCTGTATACTGTTATCTTTTTTCCCGCTACTCTTGGACACTTCTATAGCGGCTCCCTCTGGACGAGCCGAATTCAAACACGGGATTAGTGTGTTGTTGTACGGGCGAATCGAAGGGATAAACACTTTGTTAAATTATTTTGCTATTCCACAAGCTACACACACTACACTGTACTTCGGGAGGTCGGCACGGACCTCTCAAATGAAATTATAGGGGACGTAATTTTGTATATTTTTGTACGGTCCGTGACAATACAGTCCACCCGTTTAAAACTTTGAAATTCAATGAGATCACTTTCCGGGGCATTTCGCGTTAGCGTCAAGGACGTGTCTTTTGGGCGTGTTGACTTTCAACACGCGCATAATTTGTATGCTGAAATCTCGCGATTTTTCCGATATCATAGTGTGTAGGTACACAGTTGTGATTGCGATTGTAGAATTAAAAACGGGCGGTATGGATTCGGCTCTGGTTTCGCTGTTCGCGGGGAGGGGAGGGGGGGTTTCCGAATCTGGTGAGGTGAAGTCGAGTCGTTGACTTGAAGTGTATAGTCCCGGCGGCATCGCGAGTGCAGCGCACAGCGCACGGCGCGAGATCATTCGATTTCTTTTGATCTGGTTCCGACACGCTCTGCCAATCGCGGCGATTGAAAAAAATAATAATAATTATAATTAGCAAATTGTTCACATTCGCGAGAACACAGGGCTTATGGTTTACCAGTACAATATTCGAAAAAATCTTTCGGACAGTCAGTTGTTGACTATTTAGGTCCAACTCATTTTAATCAAATGCCAACATTTCAAGAAAAAATAATTCATGAAGGTAAAGCTAATGTGCAAAAAATTGTATATAAATGGTTATTCTCCGATTTAATTTAATTTAATATCTTCTTAATTAACAGTGTTTTTCGGTGATTTTGTTTTCGTTTTATTTTGTAATCCAAACGTCTATATTTATGTATGTATACAAGTCATATTATTATATTTTTCATTTTAAATTATATTCTGTACAAATTATAACTATAGTCGCATGTATCTAATTTTTTTTTTTTTTTTTGGTTGTACTTGTTGGTATTAGATTTATTTTATCTATTTTTTAATATTACTATTGTTAACTCTCTACTCCACCACAAGCTTCGGCTTATAGGAGTAGATATATCTTTACTTATACGATGTTTTGTATATTTAAAGAATAAATTTAAAAAAAAAAAAAATAATAAATTCCGATCGAATAGTCGCGCGAATTCGTTGGCCAATTATCGTTGCAGTAATGAACGTGGCGCGTTGAACCCGAACGGCGTACCCGATCCGCGGATTATCGCGTGCCCCGCGAGAACACACCGCAACGTCGCGCGTTTCCGTGCGTACCGAAACCGGTGACCGCGCACGCGGCCGTTATCGTCGCGGCCACGCGTGCGGCGTTCTACGGGCGCGCTCGCCGAACGCCGCGCGCGCCGCTGCCGCGATAAAAAACCGCGGCGTTCCGGCAGCGGACCCGGCGTCCCGCCGCCGCCGCCGGCGTTCCGAAACGTTACGTCGACCGGGAACGCGGTAACGTCGCGTGCGGTAACGTCTTGGCGGGTTGCCGGGATTGATTCATGACGTGCCGGCGGAGGCGAGTGTGCGGCACGGAGATACCGAACGGACCGAACGCGTCCGCGGAGACGAGAACTACCGCTGCCTGCGCGGCGACGACCGTAAACAGGCGTTGGAATTATCGCGGGGCAAACGCGAACAGCAGTCGCGGTGACGAATGGAATGTTTTCCGACATTAATTACCGGGCGGTTTAATACGCGCGGCCCGTGCACGGACGAACGCCGCCCGCCTGTTCGTTCGGCGGCGCGACGTTTCGCGCAGGCGCCTCCGCGTACGGGGGGGGGGGGAGGCGTTTAACGTTGGAAACGATCGAATATCTGTACAATTTCGAGTGAGACGAAACGAAAATGCCCGTGTTGTGACGGTCGCCGGTGTGTGTATCACCCGCGGCGTTTCGGGCCGCGGTATCGCTCCGACTCTATTCGCGCTTTCGAAAACGTCCGTTGGCGTGACACCACAATCAGCGGGTCTTTTACGTGACGGCGCCGTAAACGAATCGTTTCGGAATCGCACGGTGACGAGTTAAACTCGAACGCGTTCGGCGATTTACGTGGTATCGAACCGGGGTGTATGCGCCCCCGTCTGATTTCACGTTAACGGCGGGACCGTACGCGAGCCGACGGCCGGGGGAACAACGGGGAGGGAGGGGGGCCGTTTGGGGATCCGGACGTTTAGCGGGCGGCCGGCGCCGCTGGAGCTAGGGTGCATTTCGTACAAACGGCGTAGGATTTTCGTTTTCCGTAGAGCGCGTTCGTTTTCAAAGTCGCGTGAAAAGTTGAAAATAGCGAAATTGCATTCGGCCAAAAACCGTTTTTGAAAACGAGTGTCTTATGTTCATTTTAGGCGATAATTTCGACTGTCAATAATAAATTATCGATTTCGCTCTTTATAATATTACAAGACGGGGCCGAGTGTATTATTATTTTTTTTTTTTTTTTAGATTCGCGCCGAACAGATCAGCTTTGAAAACAAATGTATTTAAACGCACGCACGCCCGCTATTGGCCACAATAAATAGGTGCGTTTTAATATTTTACAATTTTATCGATTCTGTGCGGAGTGAGGATTCAATAGCCGCGTTCGTCGTCTCACACGTTGTATACGAGACGACCGACACTTATATCGGACAGTTCGTTGAACGAATCGCGCGTACTTATTGATGCAGGCACCCGTGCGGATAGCGACGGTTTACCTGCAATAGGCGCCCGCAGATTACCGCAGGGCCGTATTGTCCATTCGGGATAAACGCGCAAACAGTATAATATTATTCGGGCGAAAACCTGGCCGACCGTCCTACGCCGTGTGGCGTTAATGTTTTTAACACGCCCACGCGTCACGGCGCATTAATACATTAATACATATGTATTTTGATGATTTGAATTCGGCGGGACAAACGCTAGTACGCGAAGTCGGCAGCGCGTCGCAACACGACGCGTTCAACCCAAACACCTCTGAAAACCTCGGGTAATCGAGGACACCCGTTAGACGTGGTTCGCAGGTTTCGTAATGGCCGCTGTAGATACCGAGGAATACGCCGCGCGAAAATTCGAAGTGTCCGAAACCAATCCGAGACCGCTGGCGCGCGTTTGTGAGACGTTATTCAAACATACTGTCGGACGGCCGAAATCCGAGAGTCTAAACACCGCGGTCGCTGGAAGTCGAAACGTCGGTTATCGAGAAGCTAGTAAACGTGACGGTTTTAACCGGAACTAATCGATTAAAATACGGTCGGCGGACACTAATCACGTCGTAATGTCGAATTATCGTTATTTATTCAAGCGGTGCGCCGCGGGGTTTGCCGCGCGCCTCGACCTTGTGCGCTTTTGATTGGACATCGGCGGACTTCCGTGGCGTCCCGACGTTCGCATTGGACCTTGAGCGTAGTCTATGTGTTCGTTATGACCGAAATAACATTTCAATTAAAAAGCGCGTCCCCCTGAAATCAGATGTATCTTAAGGCCTGCAAATTACCACTCGGTGTAATTTCAAGCCGAAAAGACTATGTGCCCTTTACGTACGCGGCCAAAACGCAAAAAAAAAAAAAAAAACCGCTCTTAATATTTCCGTTACTAACCAACGACAACCGTGTTGTAATAGTTTTGTAGTGTCCGCGCAAAACCTAATCGTATTACTCGCTATTAACAAGCACTATTGCGAGACTGAAAAAAATAATTTATTATTACTAAAAGTTTCAGTTTCTTTCGCGTTCGCTTGTTATTTGTATTTGCATCCGAAATGGAAAACAGCAGTGGTGTTGCAGATCCGACACGCGAGAGAAGAGCCGTTACGATGGCTAAATTAAACTCGTTGCCGAGGACTAAGTGCGCGGCTGATGTCGGCTGCGAATTCGCAGAGTTGTATTATTCCGTGATGCGTACTTCACCAGAGTACGCAAATGAATTTTACGACGAACGCNGCGAGTTCCAAACGGTGTTTGAAGACGGGTCGGCCATCGTCGTCAGGACTCGGTTACAGGTAAAGCACATTTTGATGCGACCTATGTCCGCGTGCCGCTATTTAGTTAAATCGATTATTCCGATGTCCTGTGGCGGATCGTCCGGTGGCGTGATGGTTATGGTGACCGGCGAGCGGTTTACGCAAAATCTCCTCTTGGAGCACCGTCCAGAAAGGATGTTGGGTTACGCCATTGTTGTGTCCTTAACACAATATATTCCCGAAGGACCAGTCGCTCACCACCAGACATTAAGCCACCAGCCACTAACAACATTCGGTGGTGGTGGTGACAGCCAGGCTATCACTGGCGCCGAAAAACATGTCAACACGTCCGTCCTTAAAAAGCCAGATTACTTGATTTCCGCTATCATAAATTCAGACTTCGACCGTGCCGCCGAAGTCACAAGGGAAACGGTAATATCTTCCGAAATGACGCCCATTAAACAACCCGATACCGCCGCTGAAACTACGTCCGATTCGGAGCCCACGTCTGAAAAAACCGCTCCCGGTAATGTTATAAAACCCGAAACCGACAAAGAAAATACTTCCGTCCCAAAACTCACGTCTGAAAAAACCGCTCCCGGTAATGTTACGGAACACGAAACCGACAAAGAAAATACTTCCGTCCCAGAACTCACGTCTGAAAAAACCGCTCCCGGTAATGTTACGGAACACGAAACCGACAAAGAAAATACTACCATCCCAGAAACCGTCTCTGAAAAAACCGTTTCCGAGAACAAAGAACCTAAAGCTGCCAACGAAATCACAACCTTCGCGGATCCTGCTTCTTCAAATAACATTCAAGAGAACATAGAACTCAAACCCGGCACTGACAATAAGAAAATTGTAAAAAAAGTAATTAATTTAGTTCTGTTTTCTGCTGTCTGTTGGGCTGCGTATAAATACCTGAAATAAATGCGTTGCATTTTAACCGAAAAAAAAGAGGGGTTCGGTAAATGGAATGTAACTACATTATCAGAACTACATTATTAGAACTACATTATTAGAACTACATTATTAGAACTACATATCTGGTCGGACGATTAGGTACGGAACGCAGGAGTGTAGGTTTAAATATGGTTGATTTTTGGATGGTTTAAGATGTACTGATTACCGGTAATGGCGAATCTCGTTGCCGATATATCGGGGATCGCTGACCTTATAGCGTAAGGAATACCACGTCGGAGACGTGTAACACTTCAATTATGCGTCTGAATCGCCACTTGAACTGGGGTACCGATCACGTCATCGGGTTAAACGTTGGGGGATCGGGACAACCGGGAGTAACTTAGTGACTGGTTGGTCAACCTCAACAATAAACTTTTTCCTTGTCTTAAGCCAGTTTGTTTTTCTGTTAAACATTCTGTTAAAAAAACTCTTTAAACTTGACGGTGTCTTTCCTTATCCGAGTCAAGCCAATGTCACGGACACCATAAGTCGGTATTTCGGTGTCGCGTCATTTCGACGAGTTAATTTCGACTTTTTAATTATTATTATTGACTTTTCTTTAATTGTTTGTAATCTCTGTTTAATAAACAGGGTTGAATAATAGCCAAAGGGTAGTTTAATTGTTTTTTATATTTTCTTCAAAAAATATTAGGTTATCATAAAAATGTATTAAACCATAATTGTAGAACAAATTATTTTCTATAAAAAATGTATTTACAATATTTTTCGTAAATCTAATATTTCCCTCTTAAAAATTAATTCTTTTGGTTTTTTCACAAAATTTAATTTTTTTACAGTGGTTTCAATATATAATATTAATAATATTTATGTAATAATAAACGAAATAGTTTAAGGTGTATTTCTAAGTACTAAGTAGTTTTTTCTTCAAATGGTGTATNAGTACGGAACGTAGGAGTGTAAGTTTAAATATGGTTGATTTTTGGATGGTTTAAGATGTACTGATTACCGGTAATGGCGAATCTCGTTACCGATATATCGGGGATTGCTCACCTTATAGCGTAAGGAATATCACGTCGGAGACGTTTAACACTTCAATTATGCGTCTGAATCGCCACTTGAATTGGGGTACCGAGCTGGCCTGGATCGTGACCGCTTCATTGAATTGAACGATGGAGTATCGGGAAAACCGGGAGTAGCTTAGTAATTAATGAGAGACGACAGAAGACCGAACAATAACAGAATAATTTTAATTTTATACATACATTTATTTTAAAAATAATAGAGATTAATAATATCAACAGAGATAATGCACAATTTAAAATTTGTATACATAAGTAATACATGTTTCGTTTATTAAGTATATTTATTTTATCGCGTCTTTTACAGACATTTCTTTTGAAAAACAACAAGGATTTATAATATAAACAGTAGGGTGGTCCTTAGTTGTAGAAGATAAAAAAAAATATTATTGTTTTTATTGCTGGACCCTACCATTTTTTTTTATAATCATATAAAAGTTATATGTAAAAAAATTGAGCATAATTACTCATCCCTTTCCCGTGCCCCAAGAGACTTAAATATAGGACAGAGGGTAGTTAAACGGTTTTTTTTATTTTATTCGAAAACCATAAGATTTATCATAAAAATGTATTGAACTTAAATTGTAGAATAAATTAAGTACTATAAAAAAATGTTTTTACAAAATGTTCGTAAATCTATTATGCTATATAATAAATAACAAAATATAAAATATTTAATTTATTTGGGAAAATTCATCACCTTTTGAAATTATTTATATATTATTATTAAATTTGGTCTGAAATAATTATTATCATGGGAATATTGTACATATCTTTTAGTTAATACCTATTTTTACGAATTGGAATTCATGCTTTTTTCCAGAATATGATACATTCATCAATAGCTAGATATGCACTTTCTGACAAATTCATTTTCACTATTCGTATATTAAAAAATAAAACTTTCATACAGTCCCTTAGTGTAGGTAGTTTACTGCCGAGAATTTGATTATCCATTGATCCAATCAAATATATTGTCTTTCGTGGCATTTTTAACAAACGTCGACAATTTTATTTTAATAAATACAAAAAACAATTTAAAAACTTAACTTTAAATAGAAACAATAAAATATCATTAATATCATACACAGCACATGACGTTACGACGATCACGGGTTGACTAACAAATAATATTCATAAATTCTATGGAAACTATTTAAAGATAAATCGTAATATCTAATAATCGATAAGATAACTGAGTTAATGGACTCAATAAAATAGGTATTAACTAAAAGGTATGTACAATATTCCCATGATAATAATTATTTCAGACCAAATTTAATAATAATATATAAATAATTTCAAAAGGTGATGAATTTTCCCAAATAAATTAAATATTTTATATTTTATTATTTATTATTTAGTATAATAGATTTACGAAAATTTTGTAAAAACATTTTTTTATAGTACTTAATTTATTCTGCAATTTAAGTTCAATACATTTTTATGATTAATCTTATGGTTTTCGAATAAAATACAAAAAACCGTTTAACTACCCTCTGTCCTATATTTAAGTCTCTTGGGGCACGGGAAAGGGATGAGTAATTATGCTCAATTTTTTTACATATAACTTTTATATGATTATAAAAAAAAATGGCAGGGTCCAGCAATAAAAACAATAATATTTTTTTTTATCTTCTACAACTAAGGACCACCCTACTGTTTATATTATAAATCCTTGTTGTTTTTCAAAAGAAATGTCTGTAAAAGACGCGATAAAATAAATATACTTAATAAACGAAACATGTATTACTTATGTATACAAATTTTAAATTGTGCATTATCTCTGTTGATATTATTAATCTCTATTATTTTTAAAATAAATGTATGTATAAAATTAAAATTATTCTGTTATTATTCGGTCTTCTGTCGTGTCACATTAACTACTAAACTACTCCCGGTTGTCCCGATCCTCCGACGTTTAACCCAATGACGTGATCGGTACCCCAATTCAAGTGGCGATTCAGACGCATAATTGAAGTGTTACACGTCTCCGACGTGGTATTCCTTACGCTATAAGGTCAGCGATCCCCGATATATCGGCAACGAGATTCGCCATTACCGGTAATCAGTACATCTTAAACCATCCAAAAATCAACCATATTTAAACTTACACTCCTACGTTCCGTACTTAACCATTCGACCAGACGTGTTTGGCCATTCCATTTGCCAAACACTTCTTGTTATTCTTGTTTGTAATTATATTAATACTAACAGTCTTGTATTAGGTTTTCATAATTTTTCGTTATATCATGTTGCGCGGTTTAATTGTAACACTCTACGCGTTCACCATTTAAAAACTCTTTTATTCCGCACATATACCAAACCTACTTAAAATAAACTATTATATGTAAACTAATATTTAATATTTGTAAAATAAAGACAATTTTTTTTTTTATATTAAAAAAATGTGTTAAATTTTATGCAACGACGGCAAATCGCCGGCTCGTTACAATAAGTGTACCTCTTCTTTTTGGAAAAAAAAATTGAAAAACCTTTTTTCGCATTTCAAAACGCCTGGATGTGCTTAATTTTTGTTTTGTACGCTCGATTGCATTTCAATACTGTTTCGACTTTGATCGCACATAATGTTACAAACAATTTTCGGTAACGTGCGACCCTCATCGTCCACCGCCCGGTAGTTTCGACATAACTAGAGTCGAGAATGACGTGCAACGGTAAAAAATCTCGACAAAATAATACTATTCCAGTTTTGGATATTGTTTTACTAATTATATTTTTTCATATTTTGAACGGAGTGAAGAATACGTAGGTTTTACCATAATATTTTCTCATCTGTTAACAACTTTTCTACCAGAAATCTCGCTCCGATTTTCATGGGTAGTACATTCTCCGAAAGGAAATTTTATCTGGGCGGTATATTAAGGAGTCGTTTTTTGATTTTCCAAGCGGTCTTTGTAATAGTTGGAAAAATCCGAGAGATTTCGCGAAATGTATTATCCTCAATTTTGTTTTTATTGTGATTCGATTAGATATATTCGTAGAGACTTAAAATTTGAACAGAGAGCTTGACCGTGAATATTACGGCTATTCAAAACATGTATAACCGAAATTCGATCAGAATCGTTTTTCGTTGTCAAAGATTAATTGTCGCGTACAGATATACATTCAATTACCTCCTGTATACTATACCTTCCCAACTTCCCACCTACAACAGTCGCTCACCCATCACGCGAAGTACGTACGTGTCTTTTTTTTTTTTCACTTTAATGCCACACTTTTAAAGTTCAGAGCTAATTCTTGGCCCACGAGGGTAAGAAGGTCATCGGCCCGAAACATTAGACGATAATACGAGTATAATGATATTTTACAGTACGCACTTAGGTACGTATCCAAATTAGTCCAACGTTGGTACGAATTAAACACTTATACGTTAGCTTTTCGCGTAGAATTTACCGTTGGTCGATTTTGAAAAAAAAAACGTTGTTAAGCGTTTTAACGTTAGTTTAATACTCGTGCGTGTCCCTAAAAACAATTCAAACATCTAAAAGACCGGCCGCGTAATAAACAAACACGGATAATGCGCATTCTTACCTCCGAATTCGATAATAGGTGAAAATTCGATCTAAGATTAAACCCACCCCTTAAACAATCGGTTCTGGTCCTGGTGTCGGGCTCTCTTCGCCCAACACCGTTTATTTTATAAATTTAAACGCTAGGTATATACGAGTATTCGATAACGCAGAGAGTTATAAAAACGAATATCGCTTTTGTCTAGAGCTAGAAAATTCGATTATTCCTTTCGCGCCTCTAGCCGAAAAGTTTTCCGCATAATATTATAATATTCCCTCTTCTCGCTTTCGGCCGTCCGATTGGTTTACCGCCGTGTTTTTGTAACTCAATTCCTTCAACTCCTCGCCACTATCCACGTTTATACTCTTACGATTCGTTTCATGGACTCCATATCCTGGGCCTTCCTCTTCCGATATGACGTTACCTTCTATAACGCATTATTAGATCGCGGCGCAGTAGACGTCCTATATCATTTTGTACCTTCTGATACTTTTACGTTACGTCGAGTTTTTCGTTTTTCATCAACACTGTCCGGTAATATTTCTTCGGCACGATGTTGGAGCTCGACACAGTACACATAAGAATAATATATACATGCCCGTGTTTAAAATCTCGTTCAGATGTGTGTGAATATAGTGTTTTAATCGTACATTTATGTTTGTGGAAAACGGGTAAACGGCGTAGACATTTTTACCTAGCTATTTACCGTTTATCATTTATAATACAGCCCCGAAAACGTAACTATAACGAGTTTTACAAATAATAATTATAATGTCTGTTGGTACTCGCATTTTCGTTAACACTTGTCGGCGCATTAACTATGTTCAAAAAGTTTCGAGCGACAACAAAACTTTGTAAATAGGCAAATGAATACGCAGGCGCGATGCTTCAAAGTAAAATATTATGTAGATAGGAAATAATTTTGAGTTTCCCGGACCGTTTTGTTTTAGAGACATGATCCGGTTAAAATCGGAAGAATGAAAAGTCTGAGTAAAATGCTCGTATAAGTATGGTGTGGAATTGAGTGGGCAGGCCTAGTTAGCCCGGGCCTACTCACGTTTTTTCGAAAACTAACACAATTTTAAAATAAAAAATTAATATTATTAGTTTTTCCCAGAAAAATATTTCTAACTACGTTTCTGTCGCGGATTTCAACGTAAATTTCACTTTTAGATTTTGAGTGAAGCGAAAAAGATTACGGTTTTACCAAGATGTTTTTTTCTTTCTTTTTTTTTCTGTGGACAACCAGCGAACTTACTCTGATTTGTACGATTTGGGAAAACCGGGAAAAACGTAGGGAAATTGGGAAAATCGGTACAAATATTATCAAAGAAAAAATATAAAGCCTATTTAATTGTTTAACTATAAAATGACATGTATATTGTTGACAAAGCATCGCTATCAATTGAACTCCGGTCAGAATCGTTTTTTCGTGAACAATGGTTTATCGTTGCTTACAGGTATACATTATTATTATCATCATTAACAGTAGTTGCACGCGTTCCTATTATCCTAGGACGTCTCTTTTTTCTTCTTTTTTTTTTTTGCGATCTAAGAATGCTTTCCAAGAACACAATTCGATTCGTGTAGATCGTAACAGAAACTATTTAAAAGTTTATTTTACATTTTGTTGCATTTTTCGCTTGCTTTTTTACGGCATTTTCAGAACATTTTTCAGTTATTTTATTTGTTTAAAATGCGTATTTATAAACCTGTTAAACGGATTAATAGGTTAAATGAAATAAATTCAAAATATCTGGAGAGAAAATACCTAAATACCGGGGCGAAGAAGAATTCAAAATATTATCTCAAGTTACGTTGTTTTCATGAAAATCGCTTTAAAAAGGTTTTAGATATTTTTCGTTAATACAATCGACAACATCTGTTTCTTATTTTTATTAACGGCTGCGGTGCTTTACTCGGCTCAAGCAAATAACAATAACAAAAGTGAAACTTTTATTTTACATCTTTCGTTATTTTTTCCGTTTCTGTAGCAGTTTTTTCGTATCATTTTCGAGTAATATTTTCTCTTCTTCTTCACTGGTATTTACAGCTCTATTAGAATTTTTGCCGCCATCACTACATCCCTCCATCTCTCTCCATTTTGAACAATTTCCTTCCACTCTTGCACTCCCAGGGCTTTAAGATTCTTTTCTACTACGTCTACCCACCTCTTCCTGGGTCTGCCTCGTGGCCTTTTCTCTTCCAGTTTCCATTCCATAACTGCTCTGATGATTTCTTCATTGCTTTTACTCGTAACATGACCTCGCCACTGAATTCTTTGGGTAATTTTTTAGGGGGACATTTTTGGCTCTTTTTCCTAGCATTTTTCGATAGTTTTCGGGTATTCAAATTCAGGCGTTAATATAATTAGTATAAGCGAAATCGTTTTTCGAATCCTATATAAACATTGTAACAGTTTTCGAGTTTAAAATTACAACCGTAGTGTATACTGTTACTGTCCCGCACCGAATTGAGTCAAGCGAAACGAGTGCCTCTGTGTCTTATACTGATTATTTTTTACCATTAGTATCGGAACAGGTACCGGAGTAGGTGTATTTTATTCAGTGTGTTACATTTTGTTCTAATTCAACGGTTTCTAGAACGTACTGCAGTTTTAATTATATTTTTTTTAAATTAATTTGTTTTGTTGTTTTTTCCTGATAACACAACACCTTTTTTATCTTCTGGGAAAAAACAAATGTAGGTAATCGTATAATTAATTTTGGGGTTATTACTATTATTATTATTTTTTTTTTTTTGTCAATGACTTAATTAAACGGATTTTTCAATTTCGGTGACCCAATTGTTTTTTTTTCTTTGCCCGTTTTAAATTCTAGGTAAATAAGTAAAAATGACGTTGTCATTTTTAATTTCGCCTAATGACCGATATCATTCTTAAAAATACACACTCCAAGAATACACGAACTGCACTTTTAATCATTGTAAAACATTTTATAATATTCAATAGGTACGCGCATTTTTGACGCCGTCGGATGATTCGAAACTTTTCGCGTTACTATTAACAATATATTTTTATTGATTTATTCCGTCGTTCACAATACTCCGTACCGTATTTTTTTATACATATGCTATCGGGCTGCGTTTACTATCATTATTATTACGTTTTTATAGAATTGTACGAATATTCGAAACAGTGAACCAGTTACGTCAAAATGATTTACTGCGCGGCACTTTTTCCCCGGTGACAAGCCGCACGGGAAACCAGGTTAAACTTGTTTTATTATTTATTTGAATCGGATAAAAATACATAATCAATACGATTAAAATAATGTTGTTTTAGTCGTTTATTATTTATATATATTAGATGACGTACTTTACTCTAATTTCATATAACATATTTATATATGTTTATATTTGCAGATTTTTTTTTTTTTAGACATATTTTCATATTTCACCTACAAAGGTTGCGAAATTAGCGATATTCTTAATGAAAATAAAAAAAAAAATCATCACTAATTACGCGTGTATATCTAATTATAAATTATTAAATCGTTTTTTTTTTTTTTTTTATACGGCCCACGCGTAGAGTCAGTACCTGCTGTCAATTTTAAAAGGTCATTAAATAAATGTTAATAACATCGCAGTAGGCACTTATGAAAAATTAAATTAGTACTCTGTTTTGTTTATTTATATTTTTTTGTTTTTATAAAAAGGTTAGGTTATTAATAATAGTAATTACCGAACGTTATAATAACACCGGTAATATAATGAACGGATGGCGATGCTGTACTTCGGGAGAAAGACCTAGGCGCCTTAGACCAAAGGTTTTCGAAAGGGACGTATTGACGGGAATGTAGTATTACGACCCGTGGCGCGGCTCACAAACGGGCCGAATGACGACGAAGGAGATCAAACGCAGAACTGAGAGATCGAAAATAGAAGGCTAAAACGGACAGGCCGTTTACGGAAAAACATTTTGCGGCGAGATCCTGCGGGGAGACTGCGTAACGCTGGATGTTGCTGCGGGCGGATGTAAAGTCTAATAGAATTGTAGGCGGATATTTTTGGACGGTTAGGTCACGATGTCCGTATCACCAAAACAAACTGTATAACTAATACCGTTTGTCTTTCGAATACTGAATATTTATAGGTTTTTTGCATGGTGTATCGTTTCTTAGTTTCAATTATCGAGTTGACGTGATTTTTACCTTTTGCGGTTACATACATTTTTACATAAATTATACCCGTGATGTCTGTGAGTCACACTACCTATATCCAATAACGGTATTATTGATGATCAACGAGTGAAACGTGGACACGGATCGGAAAAATTGCACGTTTGGTAATTGCGGTCGAAAAAGATAAAACGACCGTGCTTGTGACGATAATAATTTAAATAGATGCCTAATTATTTTAGTTTTTTCATTATATATAAATCGTATTCATCATTGTTGTTTACTTACTGTTTTGTCAGAGGACGAGAGCAAAAAAATACACGTAAAACAATGCGGTCTGCAGCTTGGCCTTATTTTTATGACAATCGAGCAAATATCTATCGTCGTATTTTATTGCCATTTTTTTTTTTTTTTTTTTTTTTCAATTCCGTCGTTCGGCAATTTAGTAAGTAGGTAATTAAAAACCGCGGACCTATTCTGTAACTGTAACTATAATTAGGTATAACTGTTTGATTTGAATGACCAACAGCTGTTTTATGGAGCGCAACATAATTGTCAGTTAAAACGAAAGAAAAAAAAGATCTGATAATGCTAACCGGTGTACCGCTGTTGTAATTAAGAAGTTGGGAAGGTAAAATACGTAAAGTTATTCAATTAATATCCGTACGAAACGATAAATCGTTGCTGAAGAAATACGATTCTGAGCGAAAAACAGTAAAACATGTATTTGAACGCCGTAATGTTTACGATTTTCGTCAAAATTTAAAAAAACTTCTACTCGTGTATACATAAAGAAATACTACATTATACCCGACATTTTTTAACATTGAGTAGCAATCACAAATTAACCTAGTGTCAAATTTTAAAACCAAACAAAAACTATAAAATATCATATCTTTAAGTAGCTTAGAAATCGCCTTGCAAACTGTTTCGAAACTGTTACCAATAAATGTAAATGTGTCTATTTTTCATTGTGGCCTTTCCAAATTATTATGAAAACAGTTTGGAAAGTCAAAAAATGACCGCCAACTAGATTCAAAATTCAACCGAATAAAATTTCTCTTGTCATTATTTGAATGGAGCAAGGTTTCTGGAAGAAAAGTTGTAACAGATTGAAAACAAACAAGTAATAATAAGCACAAAACACAGTAAAACCAATACATTTCTCGCTCCGCGTATAATTTAAATAATAACGCTGACGGGTGTGTCATTGTTGTAGGTGGGAAGTTGGGAAGGCAGGATATATTGAGTAAACGTAATTTATATCTGTACGCAACTACGAACCATTGCTAACGAAAAATGATACTGAGCGATATGCCCGGTTAAACGTTTTTTGGATAAATTAAAATTAAAAACGATTGTATTAATATGAATCTGAAAAATAGATTACGATTGTCATAAATTTGAAATTGGAACGTTGATGAAAATAAATTACAAGGTTTTCATCTAAACTAAGAGTAGCAATACCGAGCGCGAAACTTTGATCTGGATACAAATAACTCGAAAATAGCCGGAATATTTTGAAAATTGTGCTATTTCTACTATACAAGTGATAATTCAAATATTCGTACTCATTTACAACATTTCAAGTTTCTACGGTTATTTTTCACAGAATCGCAACAAAAAAACATTGTTATCGAAATCCATAAAAATCGGTATCTGGTAAATATTTCCGTTTCCCAGCGATTTTCCATCGTTATTACGGAAACGACAAGGACAACAAATCACTTCATCCGTGTATTGACTATTGATAACGTTTTCTGCCCCGGAAATCATCGTTAATGTTGACATTAGGAGCCGGTTTTCTGGTCGAAAACGTGTTTACGGATGGACCAAAAAAATAAAAATAAACAAACACTTACCAAAGTGAAATCAATGCGTTCTTCCTTTAGCGCAGAATCTATAGAATTGATAATAAATAATTAACGACATTTAAATTTTAAAACTAATTTATTATCTTCACGTATAGCAATTTATTATTGCCGTACGATTTGAATAACAATACTGGAAAAGTCGCAACTGTTGTACAAAATCTCCGTTCTAATGTTCCATTTCAATTTATTTGGTACCCATTCGAAAACTTTTGGCTACCTACATGCATTGTTTAAAAACCACCAGAATTCGAACGATCATAATATTTGAATAATCGATGTGAACCGAACAGACTGTCTGTTAAGGTCTTAAGGTCCGACTGTTATTATTATTTTACTAATGCCATTTTCTGTAGTGCGGGTCTTGTGAATGTGACGGCGGCGCAAAGGCGTGTATCCAATAATCACTGCGCACATAGATCAACATTTTGTCTTTAGAAACGTTTTAAAACCGTAATAATATATCCGTGACGGGATCGAGGACATTTTTCATTGCACAAAGTAGGCAACGGAATTAGCGGACGACCGCTTTTTTATTATTTTTTTTTTTTTGTTCTGTACGAGATGTGCGCGTACGTTTGTAAAAGGACACGATTAGCGTGTTCGGTTCGAGTTCCGCCGTACTGTGTCCATATTCGTACATACGCACAACACACGAGTACAGTTGTTAAAATTAATCGCCGGCTACAATTATTGTTCGGATTTACGTGGTGTTTTTTTATTCTCTCACGGCGTGCTGCTTAAATGTCAAAGATTCAAAAGCAACGAGTTAATTTTGCTGACGTCCGACAAACCGTTTTTGTTAATCGATCGAAATTATCGCGAATTATTTTTATTTTATTTTTTTTTTTGTGAACAGTCTCGGTTCGAAACACATTGTATTTACCGCATGCGTTTTTCATTCCATCGAAGTGAAACGAACGGAGGACCCGAAACGCGCAGATAAGGGAAATGGGCTCGTGGATGGTTTCGAAATGCGCGATATGATATTATTATTGTATTACCATTGGCCGATGGGTACGTGTTTCGCGTAACTTTTACCATCCCGTTTTCATGTACCGTCCGAAAATAAAGGTCGTCATAGTACTCCGTACCTGTACGTTTTCGCCGAAGTTTTCGTATTATTTGCACGCGTGTTTATGGTGTACTTGTTTTTTTTTTTCTCGTAAAACGCTTTTTCGATTTAGTAAAATGTTTCCGATTGTTTACACCGTATGCGTATCATACAAAAAAAAAAAAAACCCCGCCGATTTTCTGTCCGGTAGTAAATTATTCGACACAAAGGGGTACAGATTCCCAACAATTTTTCTATGCGATTCGAAAAACTAACAACAAAAAATGATCGATGCCGATCACATTGGTGGGACTTTTCCAAACTCCTCGACAGCGGCCTGCCCACGATGTATATCCGAATTTTTCTGTTTCCGCATTACGACCAAACGGGCACGCCGGCATTCGGCTTATCTGGCTACACGCGATCCGAGTAAATTGTCCCGACGATACTTTGGATTTTCAATACGATGTGATATTGATATTGGATAGTTGTTTGCTGTTACAAGATATTTAGATATCTATCGTGTACAGTTTCCGACGGTCGGTTTTCAAACCTAACCTCCTTAGGACTGCTTCACGCATCATTGGCCATCTGACCTTTTCACACGGTTATAATATTGTACATATTATATATTATTATTTATCATACGGCGAGTACACACGAACTTCATAGACCCAAAACTTTACGCGATCCCTTTACCCTGTGATCACGGATGATATATCTAATACACGTATGGTACGCATAACATATTATCATACATAATATGATGTGTTTCTGTAATTTAACGGGCATAATATAAATATTTGACTTTCGAGTTTATACAATATTGGCGATACATTCCGAACCATCATAATATATGCGATACACGATGTACCGTTTGAACGGATATTTTCCTGCGTAAAATCCGTATTTTTTTTTTTCCCCCCCGACGAAATTTTCAAAGAAATTAGATATTATGTTATTTTTTATGACATCTAATTTCTTATTATTTCTATGATAATGTTATGCTGTGTTACATAAACGATCGTTACGATTTAACTGGCGATTAACGTTTTTAACGCCTCGCTAAAATCATTGAGTTGCGTTTTGTGAATTTTAGTATTAACAGTTAATGATCTGATTTCGGCTCTTTAAATTCTAACGATTAAAATTCAGTGATAAGTTATCGCTTATCAATAATTTACCTATATTCATATTGTGGTATATATATATATATATATATTAACAATATTATTTGTCTATCTCGATGCCTATAATAACATTACAATTTTTAATATAATATTGTATTAATACTGACAGACCGACCGGTTTGTTAAATTTATTTAATTAATCATTAGTATTATTTTTTAGCATTATTTATGGCAGTTTGTGATTCATCAACCAGTGATAGTGTTAATGAATTTATACTAGAAGTTGTTGTACGTTTACCAACACCAAGAATGTTTCAGAATAGTTTCTGTTAAAATCATATTTTAAATGTGATTGTAGATGATTTTTATGTTTATACTCCTTGAATAATTTATGCAATTTTTGTGCAACTAATCAGTGATTTACCGAACCATTAAATATTTAATGAGACATTAGTTAATTATTACTTAAATATTTATGAAATGATTTTTATACGACCTGGTATTAAAATTTTAATTTGTTTTTCGAACATTTAACATTTGATTATAAAAATAATTACTGATTAAACGCACTTTTGGATTAACATTTTCGGACCCTTCCAATGAAATGAGTAGATACACTTTTGTCAAAACTGTTTCTTTTAATTTTATTGTATTTTAATTTTTAGCTGTACATTTTTTTTAAAAAAAAAAACCTATAATTTTATTGTATTATTTTTATTATGAAATGTTGAAATATTTAAATATAAAGATGTGATTTTTTTTTTTTTAAATCTTATAATTTAACCGTATTATTTGACTTATTACTTACGACTTATAACTTGATTGTACATAATTAGGTAGGTACATGGTTCCCAAACTATATTTGGCGGAAATGTCCTTTCATTAAAATACATTTTGCGGGAACGGTAATCGTTCCTTTTTCGTTTTCGGCGGAAAAGGGCCATACCCAAAAATACTTTTACTTTCTTCTCGACGTCTCGAAGCTGATTTGGCCTTATCGCCTTCTTTTTAAATGGCTCAGTGGATGTAACCGACCTACGAGCCGTGATTTCTTTTCGTATCCCATCTTATGGTACTAGAAACTTTACGTTACCACTTATTCTACGTCCTATGGCCATAATCACCCCTTCACAGAACGTTGTGTAACACAAATAGCTCCAACATAGATACTGCTCTAGTTTGATTTTAAGGCTTCACTTATAAATTGCCACTACCTTAAATCTATATATTTGTCTTAGTTGTATCTCTATATTTTTCTCAGATTCTTTTTCTGTTATTTTCACGGTTCCTTATGTATATTTCCGTCAGGCATTAATTACTAAAATAAATAAATAAACAATTCCCAGATCAGTCAGAATAACTTTCACAAATTACATGTTGAATCGCCAATTCTAAAACATATTAATATATTCGATCTAATTGAACCGACTGTATTATGGACCGGACAAATATTTGAAATCCCATAAGGATAATTTTATAGTTTTTTTTTTTTTTTCCGTAATTTATCTATATATTTATTAAGAATACACAGCGTTATAATGTTGTGAAATTTGTTTGCTCGGTTTTAACCGAGATAAATACAAAACAAAATACATACCTATTGCTGTTTGTTTAAATGTTCAAAAATTATAGGTACGTGTTCAATATTAATATGCCAACGTGTAATGTAATCGCATATGTTTCAAAATATCCTTTTTGTGGATACTTTAAAATAATATTGCATGTGTTGAACATATAAAACGCATACAATGCGAATCCAACGGTTTCGAATAATTTCGAACTTGGGTTTTAATACATTTAAACAACTCCGATAATTATTGATAAATTAACGTATAATATTTCTTTGTATATAATATAATTATAGTAATAAAATGGACACAATGTTTCTGACGAATGTCAATTATATGCGTAATTTAGATGTTTAAAAATATATCTTAATATTATAAGGATTTTTATATTACAGATTATCGGATGGACATAATTTTTCATTTGAACAGCTGAAAATAGGTGATCTCGAAATTATTATTATGAATAATAACTAGAGAAAAATTGTAATTCCTGTCAGATGGTTTTTCTACACAGATGCAAACGAGTTTTAAAAAATAAAACAAAGCAAACAAATGTAAAATCTCGGTTATAGTAGCTATAAGCAATGCCTGATATTAACCAATAAAAAACACAAAAAAAAAAAAACGTAGGTATACGAATCAAGACAACTGTGTAAATAAACATTGTAGTACTTATTTGGTTTGTGTGACCCAAACCGTTCGTGTAAGAACAAAATACCGGCTTTACAGACACATCATACCGAAACCTCACGAGATCCATCATAAATAATAATTTTTTTTTAAAAAAAATAAAATAAAATCTTTTGATTTCCGTTGAAAAAACGTTGACGTTAAAAATGTTTTTTATGTATATGTTAATATCCGTCATGGCGGTTTCGACTGTTTTCTTTCGTGTAACCAATACACAACCAATTGAAGTAACGTTTGGAGATATAGAAAGTCAATCGGAATCGGAAGCATCGTTGTCAGTTATGGAACATAACGATCGAGAATCGAATCTAAGGTACGTAATGGCGATAGAAAACTCGAGCTTTTGGACCGAGATAAAGAAACGATCATTGACGATTAGTTCTGAACTGCTTACTAGCAGCATAATCAATAAATCGCCCGAAAATCTTTCGGACGAGGAATTGACGCAACTTAAGCAGGTGTGCCAAGATGGACTAAAATGTGTGGCGGTTGACCATCTTTTGATACTCACACAAGTGATGCAGCCGACAGACGACGGCAAGACGTCGGTACGAACGGCCATTACCAAAATCACCAAGGTGCTCACCCAGTACACGAACGAGTACCATGAGAATACGAATCAATACGAAGAGGTCACAGACAAAGACGACACAGCCAAAGTATACAGTTCTGTGACGACAATAGTGGAAGACAACGAGGAGTTGTGTCAGATCGACTCGAATACTTACACAAGATCCAATGTCAATTCCTATGCGACTTCAAAAACTAATGCTTACTTGAGTTCTTATGAAAATGCTAATGAAAATTCTAACAAGAGTTCGGTCGATAATCCGGACAAAACTTCTGATGGTAGTCCTAGTGAAAGTTCTGGCAGTAGTTTAAACGGAAATTCTGACGAGGACACCGAAAAAGAAGGCCCCCTTACGATTGTTAATAACGGTAATATTAACTTCGGTAATATTAACACTTTCAACGTCAACGAAGGTACCATGAATAGTGCGACTGTTAATCTCGATTTGCCTAAAAATCCAGATGACAGTAATATGATGCCGACTAAAATTGAAATCCACGTCGACTCGG
This sequence comes from Cinara cedri, assembly GCA_902439185.1. Lineage (NCBI taxonomy): Eukaryota > Metazoa > Arthropoda > Insecta > Hemiptera > Aphididae > Cinara > Cinara cedri. The sequence goes on along the minus strand of CABPRJ010000973.1, from coordinate 20,847 downwards.
AACCCAGTACACCTGAACTTGATAACACGAGTACTTCCCAAAACGACGACCAGAACACAAATACTTCACAAGACAAAGGTGCATTGGACGACGGTAAAGAATCCTTGAACTATCTTAATATCTATGAATATGGTAGTAAAGAGACTTCGAATACCGCAACTCCAGACAGGGATACCAAGACAGTGAATAATCCGAACCAAGGTAATAGTAGTCCCAAAACCGTTGTGCCTGCAGATAGCAGTTTAGCTCAAATCAAATCTAACGGGAAAACGAAGGCGGAAAAACCTACCGACACTAACGGCGGTGCGATCCACCCGAACGTAACCAGCAACAATTTTAACGGTAATTCGTCGTCGAATATCGATAAGAGTGAAGCTTCCAAAAACATCACCGACGGATCTGCCGGCACAACTGGTTCAAAAAACAACGTCTTAAACGCCGAGAAATCCAACGAGAATTTCGTTAGCTTAAATAATGGCAAAAATGCTACTCAAGGTCAAAACAGACAGCGAGCTGGTATCGTTAGTGCGGGTCACAACAACACCGACAAAGTAAACAAAGGCTACGTCGAAGATGGCATTATCAACAACGGGATGATAAAATTGACAGAAAAAAATAAGGGTACCAAAAACAAAGGCGTCATCAATAACGGCAAAGTTAAAAACGGTATTATTAACGTGGGCAATGTCAATAACGGCAAGACTAACTACGGTACCATCAACGAACGCATCAATAACGGGGATATAAAAAGAGTAAACAATTACGATGTCCAACAATTTGTAAACCAAATTAACAACATGTACTCTTCCATATTAAAAGATTTAGCTCAAAAATAAATCAATTTTGTTTGTTATGACTTACATAAAACATTTATCTGGTTGTTATTGAAAAGAAATAATATATTTATATTGCGTAAAACTTTAAAGCAAATACTAAGTAGTAATCATTTATTTTAATAATTGTATTGATTGTTCGGTTTAGATTTGGCTAATATTCACGCTTGATTATGATTTATATTAATAAATTGTTTTAAATTAAATAATTGTTTCGCTGTATTATGGTATATTGGTTTTCCGTAATATTAAATCTAAATGTTGGTCTTGAATCTAACCACGTCGCTGTAAACCATAGGTAGTATTTGAAATATGAAAAAAAAAAACCGATCTTTCTAAGTAAAAATTATCTATACAGAAAAATTGTATGACATTTTTTGCGAGTATTAAATTTATTTTATACCATAGATTACGCGATTCACATACAAATTGACTTCAGAGATATTTTGATATTACAGGAACATTATTATTGTCAAAATATATATATATATGTATAAGTATATTGTTACTGCTGAATAATTATATTTATTCGATTTTTTTTTTTCATTTCCGTAATCTTCACTTTTACTTATTTTAAAACAAATAAAAAAATCGGAGTATTCGACATATGATTTTATTAATTTAAAACATTGGACGAAATCTTTGAAAAATATCTACTGCTATAATGTAAACAATAAACAATGTGAATCGCATGTTCTAAAAGCAACCCAGTAGTCTATAAAATGTATTATAATATTCCACTAGTGACTAGTCAGTTCCTCCATCAGTCGAATTCTCGTGTTATATAATACAATTCGTCTAAAAAATTTACGAAAAAAACTGCAAAAATAAAATAATACAAGTATAAAATATGTAGAAATTCATTATTAACTCGTAAAAACCAATGTGTTCGCATACAAAAGTGATACACCGTCGTATTTGTAATCAAAATCGTTGCTAAAAGACAAAAAACAAAAACGGTAAAATACATAATTACAGTTTATTCGACTCAAAATTATCATGGTAATGAGTATAAACAGGAAAATAGTTTACATAGACATGCTATAGAACGATTGTTCAATAATGGTTGTTTTCTTCTTCCACGATAACAGAAAGAACAATGTTTCAATTGAATTTTTTCAGGGAAAAAATTATACGTCAACAAAGATATCGGAAACATTGTAATTTTTTATTTCTATAATTTGTAATTTGATAAAAAAGTAGAACGATTTAAGAGTGACTAACGGCGCTCATTGATTTCCAAACTTAAGGTTAAATTGATTGTATACAGAAATGTCAAAATTCGGAAATGCTATTGTATTATCAAACACCGACACGGTGTGACGGAGATCCGAATGTACTTTCAACGAAACAGACGAATTGAATCAAGTCGGTTTTTTTTTATATGTCATTTGTGTATTTTCCAATAAATCATAATGCGTTTAATGAATATTCTTATGTCTTTCAAAATGCGGTCGTCGTCAACGAACGAGATGAACAATCTCGTGTTACGTTTAATAATTACATGTGGTGAAAAATTAGAATAATAATATATACGACATTTTATAATTGTGTATACTTTTTGTTATAACCTAAAAAAATGTATGCATTTGTTTGTTTTTGTTTTTAATAAAACATTTAGTAACGGGGATGTCATAGGATTTCCAGTTCGATGGGTTTGACCGCTTTTGAGAAGTCAATATCCCTACGATGTTATCTCTTTTCAACGTAAGTAAGGAATTTTACGATAATCTGACCCAGTACCTATTCAGTATATAGACTGTGATGAAAAGAGGTTATAAGAGATCGACATACGAGGTCATCGTCAAACGAGAAATATGACGTAAATATTTATTATTTACGCACGCGTATATTGAGATAAATGACGTATGATATTATTCTTTCTTCCACGATACACGTTATTCAAAAGTTGTAAATTATTATAAATATTTACGAGTATATTATACATGACTTATAAAAAACAAATGTATAAATATGTTTGCAAAATTTTCGGACGCAACTGTGCAAACTTACAGTAGATACTTACGTGTTCGCGTGTAGGTGGCCTAGATAAAACCGTTAACAAAAAGAACTTAAGTAGAATATATTGCTTTAATACGTTCCCTATTTTCCAAGAAGTAGGGACTGCAATACAATCGCACTCTTCTCTAATCGTTCGTATTTAAATTATATTGTAGTTTAAAAATGGTTTTCACACATCTATTGGTATCCGCGATAACGGTTTCGATGGTTCTCGTCCGCATAGCCAATACGGTACCGGCGGATTTAACATTCGAATACGAAAACATTGATTCGGGATCAAAGAATTCGACGACTGTTATAGCGAAAGACGATAATCCGTTGGACGATAACGACCGAGACTCGAATTTAAAGTACGTGATGGCGATAAAGAACTCGAGCATGTGGACGGAGATAAAAAGACGATCGTTGACGATAAGTACTGATCCATATTCTAAGAGCCTGTTCGACAAGTCGACCGAGAATCTTTCGGACCAGGAACTTTTACAACTGAAGCAAGTGTGCCAAGATGGACTAAAATGCGTGGCGGTTGACCAACTAATGGTTCTCAGACAAGTAAAGCAGACTGATGGCGGTAAGACAGTGGTACATAAGGCTATAAATAAGATCACCAAGGTGCTTACTGATTACACGAATGAATACCACGAGGAGAAGTATCAATACGAAGCTGTCACAGATGCAGACGACACGGATAAAATGTACGATTCTGTGATGACAATAATGGAAGATAACAGGGAGCTGTGTCAGATCGATCCTAATACTTACACAAGTACTAGTACAAGCTCGTATGATACTACAAGTTCGAGTATCAACATTAGTTCTGCTGAAAGTTCTAACAATAGTTCTGATAGTAGTTCAAACAACATTTTTGACGGTAATTTCAATGGAATTTCGAACACTAATTCTGACAGCAGTTCTAACCATAGTTCTGACCGTAGTTTAACTGAAAATTCTGACAGCGCCTTACTAACGATTTTTAATAACGGAAATGTTAATTTTGGCACAGTCAACCAGTACAATGTCAATGAGGGTACTATGAATAGTGCAATGGTCGGTATCGAACCTTCAAATAGTACCTCTAGCGATGATTCGTCCAAATTGTCAGAAGAACCTAATCCACCACCTACTATTAGGAATGAATCACCTGCTATTAATGATCCACCAACTTCTACTATTGATCCACCACCTACTCTTGAATCCAATACCGAACGACCAGTAGAAAAACGCACAGCCAGAATAGAATATTTAATACCATTCAACGGTGAACAAAAACAAAACGTATCTAACGATAAAATCCCTGAATCCGATTCTCTTCCCGAAAAAACAGTTTCTTCTGTCCAAACGGCTGCTTCCGCCGACACGGGTCCGTCCACTTATTGCAGTACCTGCGCAAACGCCGGCACCTCTACCTCCACCGACAATTCGACATCCGACGCCGGTGTCCCCGCCAAAACCGATGAATCGTCCGCCGACACGGTTAACAACTTCATAAATATGGACAACGGTGAAAACAGTGCTTTTAGCAAGAATGACTCTATGGTCGATATAACCAGCACGGGTTCCAATAACAAAAGCACCGTGAACAAAGGCTACGTCGAGGATGGCAATTTTAACAACGGCATGATGAAAATTTTTAACATGAATACCGGTACTATAAACAAAGGCGTCATCAGCAACAGCGTCGTGGAAGACGGAATCATTAATGTCGGTACGGTCAACAACGGACCGGCCAACTATGGTCAGGTCAATAGTTCTTCAAACAACGGCACTGAATCGCAGGTGAACAATAACGATGTCCAAAAGTTTGCCAGTGCTATTGAAAAAATATACTCGGACATGTACGATCGTCTCTCCAAACAATGATAAGTAATCTATAATATTTATTTTCAGTTTTCCATGCGTAACTTATCACTTAGTTTGTACATTATAAAGTATTTAGCGAAACAATAATTTTATTTTACTCGTTAAATAATAATATTATATCCGTGTTGCTTGATGAACCTAATCTAACTTGGCGGTTTTTATACACGTTTAGTTGTTTAGTGACATTGCCATTATTTTATTAATATAACATAACATTGTATTATATTACAACGATAATTGGTGTTCAAAAATAAAATATGTTATTTACTTTGGTTTCCTTAAAACGTGTAAACCAATTCAATCTACCTGCTATTCATAAAAAATGATGGAGTACTCAATAATATTTACGATACCGAAAAATGTTTGGTTTTTAAGGTATTATTAAAGGCGTATATTAGTAAACAAGCTATTAATCACCTAAAACTGTTACTTGTTGGCCGGTTCGTTTTAAATGTCCAAGGTAAGGTTTTGTAAAATGTAAAAAACATTTTTTTATCACAAATTGGTACCTACTGAAATTAATTGTGTACTATAAAATATCACCAATTATCATCGGCTTCCGATCGGAGGAACGTATGAACCGAAAACCGATTATTTTAATATTAATCAATTATTTTTGTTTATTATTATCAACTGATTTAGTAAAACTGTATGAATATAAAAAGAAATTCATTGTTTTAAACTAAAACTACTTCTAAGTAATAAAATGTGGCACTCTATAAAAGTTACGTTATTCTGTTTCTAGACTTTATCTGTGTTGGATTTCCGTATCCTTTCGAATAATTATCATATTTTTAGTTTTGTTATCAGTATGCCATTTTACATTGTAAATCAATGAGACCGATTGTCCAATTTTAATTTTTTTTTTACCAATCCTTGGAAAGATACTTGATTAGTTTTTTGCTGCCTTTAGGCTGATTTTTTCGACGTTTTCCCCAGAACATGTTCCCTCACACAAAAACAAATTATAAAATATTAAAATAATTTTATTTTAATTTACACATATGTATACATTATTCAATACTATATTTACCGGTTATAATTAAATAAATAAATAAAAAAAAAAAATAGTTCAAAACAAATGCCAGTTTTCCCAAAAGCACAACCCCGAGACCCAGCCAATTTAATCTGACTTTGAAGTCACCATTGCCCTTATCATCGTACAAACGCTATAATTATTGTGGTTAATATCAAATTATATACAAATCAGAATTTTGATGGGGTTTTTTTTGTCCAAAAGTAATGAGTTATATTTCTATTGGTGTCCGTTCTTCCGAAACGAATTCTCATCTAGTACAACTCTTTTAACAATAATATTTACTCATATATTTGAATAATTAAATGCAGCTAAATGGAAACAAACTTTAATGCAAGTTGTTTTTGAGAACGAGTGCTGAATTTAAGTCACTATTCAAGTCTAAAAACACATTTTCGAATAACTAATTAATAATAATAACTGAGGTTTTAATCATTGTAAACATAATTGTACCTGTGTCGTAATAAATCATAAATATAATATGATAAAAAGTACGATACTTTTCATAGGAAAAAATCTTTTAAAAATAGTCGTAAATATGTTATACATTTTCTTATAATTATTATTAAATAAATACAGGTATAATGCTTTTATATGTATTAAATATTTTTTATACAAAAATATTGCGTTTGTTAGTTTTCGTTATTATTGTTTTTTCAAGACTATTACCCAAATGGAATATTATTAAAACCGACATCCATCTCTAAAGAAAATATTCTTGACCGTAAAAAAATAAAAAAAGACTTCGCACGTGGGTGTTACCACTGTTGTAGGTGGGAAGTTGGGAAGGTAGGATACAGAAGGAAATTTAATGTACGCATATCTGTAAGCAACAACAAACCATAGCTAACGAAAAACGAGTCTCAACGGAGTTCAGTTGATAGTGATGCATTGTCAATATAACTTTTTTTTTTTTTTACTAAGTTTGGTATGATTTTATTAACAAATGTATGGCTGTTATTGTAAACATCTCTTCCTTCGTAAAAATGAGTATTCAAAGACATTGGAGGTATGCTGAATTTGAAATCTTTTTATTTTGATTTATTATTATTATAATTTAAGAATGAAAACTAATTAATAGGTACTGTTAGATATAAGTATTGTGGTGAATAAATGCAATTATAATGATATCTTCACAATTCAATATTGTGAATGAATGTTTCTGTTTAGCAGTGAAATTTAATAAATTACTATTAGTTTTCTCATCGATTATCATAATCATGGGTAAACATTTTAAATTGTATTTATCATACCAGGCGATTCATTTAATCCTTTCACTGTCAGAAGTTTTTCACTCTGTCAAATGTTATTGTCACACAAATTTTATATTTTTTTTTCTCTTACTTTTAATATCTCGAGAGGAGTATCAAATATACAAAGTTCAAAACATTCTAAAATCATTTTTGCCTTTGTTATTTAAATTTTAAAAAATGTACACCATGGTTTTCCAAAATACAGTATTTATTTTGAAACACTATAGATCAAATAATATTTATTATTTTATATCATAGACTTTTATGAAAACAAAATAATAATAACCATAAAACATTTTTATACTAGGTAAAAAAACCTTAAAAAAAAAAGTTTAATAATAGTTCAAAAATATTTTTTCTTGGTGTGGTAAATTTCAAAACATAAAATCAGACACAATCCTAAATCACACTTTATACACATGTATTTTGTGTTTTTTCTTTTGCTGTTTTTGTTTTGGCACACTTAGCACTTATTTGTGGTTTGGTCTTCTTTGATGTGGGTGGTACAATAGAAGAAAAATGTCGTCTTTGTAACCGGTTTTCTAAACATGGATCAGAACAGTGACATACCTTTATTTTTGGTGTGGCACACTCATTAAATATTTCACATATCAACTGGAACTGGAAATCTGCAAGGCTGATTTATATTACAGTACAAGTTTTATACACAGAGTATGCATTCAGAAGTAAAAGATCAATCATGTGAAAGAATAATTTCTTATACTACTTGATTTCACAGAACTCAAAAGAAGCATGTCTGTTTTGTCGATTGGCCCTATGTTTTCATTATAATACATTACTGCTTCTGGCTTTATAACTTCATTACTATAGTGATTATTTTTTTTAACCAATTTGTCTTCAAACTGAGTGGTGAGCATAAATACATCTCTACGGTCTCCATTTGACTGCTAACATAATTTTAGTACGCCTGCTTTCTGTTTGTTTAACTTTTAATTTGCCTGACAATGCTGACATCTCCTTTCAATTTTTTCTTACTGTTCCTGTTAAATTAGTATTTTTCTTGTGAAGATATTTTGCTAAGATGGTGACGAATATCAATTGTCGATGAAAAATCTATGGCACTTATTTAAATATGGTTTAATTAGCATGTTCACAAGAGCACCAATGCTGGAATTTTTTTTATAGTCTGTTGTACTCACAGTATAAACTATGATGTCGAGAACAAGGTATGTTTGACATAACACAAAATAAATATTTTAATGCCAAAACAGTGCCTTTTGGTTTTGATAAATTGTTTGAGTGATAATTGTCTTTCCCAAAGGACTAGACTTTCATCAATAGCTAAATTTTCATAAGGAATCATTGTTTCTTTGAAATTTTTAGTTATTTCTTGTAAAGACATATACACATTTGCAAGTCTGTTCCGGGTACTTGATCTTCATTCTAATAAAAATGAAATATTCTCAATTTTATCTATTATGACTCATATATTTCCCAAATATTGGTTGATATGGTAAAGGGTCCATGGACCAGTAATCTGCTTTTTCTAATTCCTTATTCTTGGCCATAAGCACTGTTATTGCTAAGAACACAAATATTTCTTTACAATCCGTACCCACCCGTTAAGTGACTCTAATAAAATAAAATATTTGTTATAATAACTTCAATAACATGTCAGTTAATACAGAATATGTTTCATAAATTCTTTCCGAGATATATTTTGCAAAAATATAATAATATATAAAATTATAATATAGTTACAGTCAGATAATTATAATACATTACATAATTATAATACATTACATAATTATATATCCATATTATATTTGTATATTAAGTCTAAAACATATTCAGTGGACAGTGATGTCCCATAACAAAGAAACTTTTTTTAAAACTATTTACTTAGAATCAGATGTTATGTTGTCAAATTGTTGGCAGTAGCAATTTGTCTCAAGAGCAACAACTCTTGAAAAACTTGATGTAATAAATACCACAAAAAAATCTAAAACATTTGACTGTTCCGATAGTTTAAACTCTGCTTTTTTTACACCACTAGAAAAAAAAAGTAATACAAAACTTTATACATAAATTTATAATATAAATATGTTGGGTAGGTACCTTAGAAGCATCAAAATCATACTTTTGGTGCAGTTTCCACTTTATTCCATTTCAGATTTTGTATGCACAATTAATTGTTTTTTGTTCCATTAGACACAGTAGGTATAATATGAGGACTATCATCCAGACTATTGGGTTGTAAATCTAATGTAAAAAATTGTTAAGTTAATATTAATTTTTTTGCTTGTTGTGTAGAAAACAGTTGCTTATTTAGATAATAAATAAATAAATAATACCTAGTACATTATGTTAAAAGCTTTGTTAAGTTAAAACTTTTTAAGAGAATTGAATATTGATATTTTTTTTTTTTTTTATCAAACACATATGTGTACTCAGTATAGCAATTTAAACGAATTGTTCAGCATTTAGTTCCATACTAATTCAGTGATAAGTATTCAATCTCCTCTAAATGAATAATTTTGTTGAATCACATTGTTTTTTTTTGTCATATATCCATTCTATTTTACCTTTATTGTTTAAATGTGCCTGAATTATTGCCAAATTAATTTGAATGTATGTGTACCTATGTATTTATATTAAAATCATAAATGAAGTAAATTATCATTATCATCACAATTTATATTACTTTAAAAGGCATTTGGTTATAATAGAACTTTACTAGTTAGTATTGCCTCATCGGAATGTAGCATTTCAACACTGCACAGGTTATATTTGCTGCTTGATCATAAATTAGCACCTAATTAGTTTTTATAAATTAATCCAAAATGTAGTCAAAAATAGATATTTTTATTATTATTATTTGTAGTTATTGATATTTTGATAACAAAGGTTTTTTTTACTGAAGTCAGACTAAGTCTATCCGGCTTAGTTTTAGAGTTACAAATGTTCAAACTAAGCCAGATAGACTTATTTTGATTTCAATAAAAAAATCTTTTATTTACACCGAATTTTCGATTAATTCCAAAAATGCTATTTTTTTAAGATTTATGTACAAAAACTATAAAATTACGTATGATAGGTAGGTTTTGATTACACTAATAGATTAAGTATTAAAAAACACACATTTTGGAAAAAAAAACATTTCAAAATGTTAAACTCTAATTAAGAAATACGCGAAACGGAAAACTTGAACTTTATGAAGTTTCCTTTCCATAACTTCTAAATTTCGTCACTTTCATTTTACATTTTTAATGTGCCTACACTCAAAATCGCACAATTTGAAAACCTGAAAAATCGCGTGAGAGCTAAACTAGAATTATGTAGATTTTAATAACCATTACAGACGGAGGGTATCTATTGCCCAGAGCATTTCAATTTTTAAAAGAAGATAAACAAATTGTACAGGGATAAATTAGGCCTCCACGCTACTTTATAAGGGTAAATTATTGAAACGATTAAATTTTTATAAGAATGTACCAATTAATTTACTCACAGTCGTTGAATTGTAAGTTTGAGTCATAAGACATCGTTTTCATTGGTCCAAATGCTGGAGATCAATCCAAAATACATTTATGCCATTAAATGTTATGTATAACCTGTCTAACTATCTCTTAGGCGTGGTTCCTAGATTTAAAATGAATATCGGTCACCCACATTATTTATAAACTTTAATATAAAAATTGACATGGTTAATGAAATTAAATGAAAATGTTAGGAGAAAAGAAATATTTTCTGCAGTTTACTCACAATTCAACATTCAGGAAGTAATATGAACATAGTTCCCTGTCTAGTCGGAGTACCTTTGCCACGTATAAGTACTACTGTACAGTATTGTACACGTATTACATTGCGCGGCCTAAAAGTCTTGTACGTTTGACACGACTGTTCGAAGAACCGACCCACGTAAACACCGTTACATAAACTTTATGTCTATCTCGGTTGACCGTAGTGTTTACGTACCTACATCTACCGTGTAAACTATTATCATATTGTTAGTACATTATCGATTATCTTCGATTATTTATGATAAGCTATGAGGCGGGCTGAGCTTTGCGCACTATCATCGGTGTCGTATCGGACACGTGAGCGTTATCGTACCGCCCGTGACGAAACAAATTTGTTTCGTCGTGGTACCACCGTAGCACGTTGGAAAGCCACCGACACTATGATCAGCATAATCGTTATCGAATTCAACTAACTACATGCTCGAGTACTTGTAAGTACCTAAATGTATATTATATTTCGTAGCATTACATCAAGTACTGAAGTAACTAGTTATTTGTTCGGTGGTGCGGTGGCTTCATTCCAACTATTTTTGGATCGGCCACCTTCGTTCTAAACTTCCACTTGACCCGATTTCCAACTCACGCACATCGGTCGTCCTCATACCCGTACAATTCTCAATCGCGTCCAACCACCTATTTTTCGGCATTCCTCCCGTGGCTATTTCCATTACGATTCTTACTGTTTCCGGATTCTTTTGTCCCCGTGACGCGCCCAAACCACCGTTAGCTGTCTTGTTTTGTTCCTCCAAACTCATACTCTGTTTTACTTCTGCTCATCTTTAGTCCCTTTTCTTCAAATACTACCGTCCGGTCTCCGTTCGTCAAACCTAATGTTAACTTAATTCAAATTGTCTCCTATCAAAGCTATGCAATCGTGCACCACGGCACCCCGTTTCTTCCGTCGTCCCCATCCACATCCGAGACGGGACACGTCTCGTTCAGACCTCCTCGTATTGTCTGGCAGGATTGTGCACCGACAACTGACGCAGCGTCGTTTTTTACTTCTTACTACAATCAGAAGTGGGTACCTGCCGTACGAGTATTCTGATGCCCTTCCACAGGAAGAAGAACGGCAGTGGTTTTTCGACATTATGAATTCGGTCGGCGGCACTGTATGGCGGCTTTTAGTCGGATGGCATTCGGACGCGCTTGGAGGCCGTCGCTTCGTGTTCGTGCGACACCGGGTCCCATGACACGGTTCAAAACTTTGCGATCGTCCCGCGTTGTAGTTCTCCGATCGATCGTTGGCGGCACGCCAATCGATAGCGTCCAGCTGTTCTACGGCCCGACAACGAACGACGCCGCGCCGACCGCGTCCGAAGTACCGGTCGCCGGTCGGCTGACGGACGCGCCGTCTCGTCCTTTGTTCTTTCTTTCTTTTGCCCGTGACGCCGGCGAGCCGACGTCTTCCGCTCGTTTTGTCGCACGTCGTTTTCCCGTCGGCTGCGGAACAGAACACTGCCGTATCATTACGTCGCGCGCGTCGATCGCGCAGTTTCACTCGGCGTCGCCGCTGACCGTTAACAATCGTAACGGTAACGCCGTTATCGTCGTATAAAACGACGTTCGCGTAATTGTCTGTGTCTCGTCTACGAGCGAGTACCAGCCCCCGTCGCCAGTATCCGAACCAACGAGTTCCGCGTCGCTGGCGAGCGGTTGCCCCGTGTACATATTGTTATTATTGTTATTATATATTACGCGATGGCGCGTTTTGATAAATCGTAACGTCTGCGATGGCGGTCGCCTTTTAACGTTACTGCGCAGATCGCGGCGGCGGCGGCGGCGACGGTCGTCGTGTAGAACGTCGATGGACGGCGACGATCGCGCGCAGGCGCCGGTGTTTAGCAGTCGTTTTTCCCCACTCCCGACCGCCGAACCGTTCACGGCGCGGTTCTTGCGATTAATTACACCGAGCGGGTAATACCCGATTGATGCCGCGGTTCCATGTTGCGTTCTGCGCAACCGCGTTTTCACGGTTAAACGGCGGCGGTTTTGCACTCCGTCCGCGCGCAACTCGCGACGCGCCGTCGTCCGAGCGCGCACTCGCGACGCGCCGTCGTTATGTTATTTACCGGACACGCGTGCCGTCGTCCTCTGCGCGACTGCCGTTCGATGCCGCCCGATCTCGTTTCCGTCCGCGTGATCGGGTCGGATACAGTTTGGGCGTATCCGAGTTGTAGCCGGACGACCGACCTGACGACCGCGGAACGCCGCGCGTCTCGGGCACGGTCCGATCGAGCCCGGAGCCCAGGAGCCCCCGGTCCCGGCAGGTGGATTCTCTAAAAAGTTTTGGTCACAAACTCGGTCGTTAGCGCGAGCGTGACGCTTAGTTCAGTCATAGGAGATTTTTGCGGTTCACTAACTATCGCGGAATGAAAACATTTTAACACCGTCATTTTAGAATGGCCGAACGCAGTCTTTTGATTTGCCGTTACTGACAAAGCCGTATTTTGTGTACATTGTGTACGACCAGTGGCGGGTCTTGTTACGGTGCACCGCCCGACTATTTCAGAGACGAGAACAAAAAAGACTGACAAAACCTCGCGCAATGGGTGCAGTCACTGTTGTCGGTGAGATGTTGGAAAGGTAGGATATAGAGGGTAAACTCGTTTGTATCTGTGAGCAACGATAAACCATTGCTTACTAAAAACGATTCTGAGCGGAGTTCGGTTGACAGTGAAATCCTCGGGTCATTTATTTCCGAAAACGGTTCGATCGCAGACGCGCTCCGTCAAAGCGCTACCTATCTGCCCGAAATTATTACACGGGTGTTATTTCAGTATTTTGTTGGGGCGTGTGAGGTATCAAGCTGGCCATTATAAATATTTCACCAGGCCGCATAAAAATATACATATATAGGTATTAGGAGATACCTATGTACCATATATCATCCTGCTTTTAATTATTTCAATAGATTATGAATCGCAATAAATATGGTAAAATGCACACAATATGTGTAAATTGCTATGTGTAACTTTTGTACAAGTAAACACTAAAAAAAAAAAAAAAAACAAATTAATTATATTTGTGTAAGAGGATCAAGTATATGTACTGGCGATTTTTAAGTCTAGCAAATACATCGAAAGTTTTTTTTAAATCGATATTATTCACTTTTTTTTCACCTTTTTTAACCATATATTTTTAGCCGTCCATGAAAATGCGTGTAAGTATGATTTTACGTTTTAAAAACAATGGAGAACCCTTTCATTTGATGTCATTGTAACGGCTAAAGTCCAACGTTTCCTTAATAACAACCGTTGAGGGTTGTTTAACCGAAAAGTTATCAAACTTTTGACGGTGATTAAGTTCCTTATCACTGTTTGTATTCTGTAGGTGTCAGGCGTATGTCTGGTAGATTGAAATTTTTCAAAAACAATATCCATAAAAAAAACCGAATATTTGTTTCATTAGGTCAGCGGTTCCCAAACTTTCTCAGCCTCGGAGCCTTTTTTATAAAAAAAGTTTCTCGTGGAGCCCCCATGAAATATTTAACGTTAATTTTTATCTGCCTGTGTTCTATCTTCTATGAAGTATAATAAACACGAATTGTATATATATACAAGAGTCAAAATAAAATTATATTTTTGAATACANAAAGAACTGCAAAAAATATTATTTATTATTTAAATTTAAATTTACAAAATGTCTTAATGTGAGCATTTGGTGGCCTGCTTTTTACTACCGAGTTTGTCGATGTCCGGTGTCACAGAAGTCAATTGAAGACGCATATCGTTTTCTGCATCCAAACGTGCTCGGTATTTTGTTTTTGTAGCTGCGTACCACGAAAATGCCGTTTCACAAAGATACGTAGTACCAAAAGGCAGTAAAAGCAGTTTAGCTTTTGAACTTGATATTGAATGATCTTCCCCTGATCGAGCCCATAGTTCGGATATTGGTTTGCTTTTAAATAATGTCTGATAGCGGGCGGCTATCCGAAACCATATCAATAAGAACCTCAGGTTGCTAACACACTTTGTTACATATCACACACTGAGGACGTCCATCAGCAAATTCAGTGAATCCCATATCGAAATACGACTCGCGATATTTTCGTATTCGGCTTCCTTTCCGAATATCTACATCAGGTATCGTAGATTCTAAAGTAGAACTACGCACAACATGTTCCGTACGTAATACTGAGGAATTATTTTTACTACAATTATTGTTATCTTTCTTCGACTGAGCGACAGTTGTTGGCCGACTCTTTTCGGGTCTTACGGAGCCCGTTTTAAACCGCCGTTCCATTTCAGCAAAAATACACCGGGCCGTTCGCACATACGCGCAATAAATAGATAAAAAAAATAAAATAATCGAATCGAACAAAATACACACACGCCCGTCGTTCGTAAATACGCGCAATTAACCGATAAAAAGAACAATGCGATTTGAGAATCGAACCCGGATTAAACGGCGAAACGCGGTAAACGAAATAATGCATATTCTATAAATATTTCTATAACGTAATAAACAACGGACCGAGTCCCCGGGGAGGGGGGGGGCGGGTCGTTTCGATTTATCATCGTTTCGTATTATCTAAAATTCTAAAATTAGATAATTGTATACAGTTTTCTTATCGGTATTTTACGCAGTGTACATATCGGTGAATCGTGCGTGGCGTCCGAGTCTTCGCGAATTACGTATTCGTTTTAAAATAACGAACGATTTTGCAAATTTGTTGCGGTGTTACGAGCCCTCGGTAAGCGATCGCTGCATCGGGTAAACGGCCGACTCGAACGGGGGGGCGTTTCGCCGAATCCGACCGGAAGGACGCAGCGTACGCGTCCGCACGCGGGACGAACGGGCCGAATTTGTAAGAAGTATCGCGTCGTAACGATGCAATGTACTCGTATTGTGTAGGTATTGTTTTCATCCAAGAGTGCCGTCCTCCTTGTAATTAAATGCCGTAGTTAAATATTACTTATTAATTTTCCCCCGCATCTGACGTATCGCAACGCACCCACACGGGTACCGGGAAACAAATATCTTTACAATTATAAGTTTAATATAATACACGCGTTCCGAGTTTACTGGGGCAACGGAGTTCTGCGCCGCCCCCCCCCTTCCTCCTCCTTCTCCTCCCCCCCCCTCCCGTCACCCATTGGCCACGTCGTCGTCGTTGTTTATTATTATTATTATTATATTGTTTTCTTGACGTATACCTGCCTGCGCAGTACACACACTACGCGCACGACACGAGTAAATACATATATGTGTGTGTGTGTGTGTGTGTGGCGTTATCCGTCATGCCACTCGACGTGCGCATACAAATTGGTACAGGGTGACGGCGGGGTCGGGTACCTGTACGCGAACGACGTCGTAAGTTTCGCAAAGTACGAAAGTTCTCCCGCCGGCACGGACGCGACGCTCGACGATAAATTCACCTTACACGTTATCGTGTACAGGGTGTTCCGCCGGGCTCGCTGTTAAACGGCGAAAACGATATTACCGATTTGCGGGTTACCGCGCGAGTGTACGACTGTAAAAGTTACGCGACATAGGAAATCGCAATTGCAGCACCATAATAAAAAAAAAAGAAATGCGTACCTCGGTACAACTTAAAACGGGACGCGTTACAATAAGAAACTATTTATCGGATACGTTTCTACGCGTGACACGATAATACGCACTATTTTCAGAACAATAATATTGTACTGGCCGTTTCCGTTGCGCGGGCGATTTTGATATTTTTGAAAAACCGACAGACGAAAAAACATTTTTTTCTTACTATTATTAAGGGGCGTGAAAACCGAAATAAATAAAATGTGCTCCCCCTGACACAAAATCCGATTGAAAAATAAAAAAACTGACACCGTTGATCTGATGATGGATGTGCCACCGTTTTATATTGGAGGCAAGTTCGAATAGAGGATACACAGAGTAATTTGATTTACACGTGTACGTAACGGTAAACCGTTAATAACGAAATTCAATTCTGAACAAAGTATTATCAGTCGTATTTTTTCCCTCGACGCGACCCAGGAATCAATACAACGGTTGTACAGACACTCGTCGGTTTTTCCCGTTTATCAAGAGAGAAACAACAAAGAAAATCGAAAAATGATCTTATGTTAAATGCGACAACCGCGCCTCACAAAGAAATCGGTACCTACGCCGCAGCGTTCGGCCGGAGCGAAATTTCCGACGGCGTTGACTGGTCCATAGAGACACGCAGGAAAAAAAAAATAAAAACCCGCGTACGCGCGTCATGGGCGCAACCGTTGTACGTTCCTCGCTTCACTGGAAATCTAAAATTTCAATATTAACAAGAGACTATTGGGGAAAACGCGGTGAAACGTCCTGCATAACCCCGTGACAATACCGCGGGCGCGTAAGCGGGTACGCGAGCACGCCGTATCATGGCCGCGCGTTTACCGGCCGTTACGCGCACGACTTTACGTTACAATCCGATTTTCTCCCGACAGCCGTCCCGTAATAATAACAACGACGACGATATTAAAAAAAAATATCACGCGGTCCTTTTATATATTTCGTTTTTTTCCCCGAGTCCAATTTATTTTTTACGCCCGGAAAAACGCGACCGTTAACGCGCGGTGTTTTCGCCGGCGACCGACTGCGGCGGTTTTCTTACACTTGAGCCGCGCGCACGGTCACTGCCCGCGTTATTTTATCGTGCGGTCATCGGTTTTCTACCGGAACCGCAATAATATAATTTCCGAACCGAAACACATTACTGTCGGCTGTAAGGTTAGGTTAGGTTAGGTTAGTTCGCGAGTAGCTGTCGTAGAGTGAACACGTTCCTGTGCGTCGCTCCCGCTGAGTTTTTTTTCGGACAGTCGTCGTCCGGCTGACATTCCACCTGACCCAGGCGCTGACGGGGCACGGATGTTTTCAAGACTACCTGCACCGCAGGGGCAGAGCGGCTACCCCCTTGTGTCTGTTGTGCGGTGTGGGAGCGGAAGACACCGTGGAGCACACTCTGCTGGAGTGCGCGTTCTGGGAGCAGGAGAGGTCCGTCCTGGCGCGGTCCGCCCGGGTCGGGACCGTCGGAGTCGCCGATATGACTGAAATGGTGTGCGGTCCCGATCCGGCACTGCTGCCCGAAGATGATCCCGGGAGGAGGAAAAGGATTTTGGCAGCCGCCCAGTCCGTGACGGACGCCTTCCTGACGTTCGTTGAAGCGGTCCTGGGCAGGAAGGAGGCGCTCGAGCGTGACCGCCAACGGGCAGAAAGAAGGAGGAGGAGGCCGGAACGAGTGGTCTAGAGCGGCGGTCGGTCGGTTGACGGCTCGTGAAGAGGGTGAAGGTTCTATCACACTTGAACATATATATTGTATAATTTTATTTTAATACTGTGAGCCCACCCCCCCGCGTAAGGGGGTTACGGGATTTTTGGTTTCATTAATTGTATGAAATTGTAGTTGATTTATTTAATAAACGATGTGGCTGGAGGGGCAGTAATGCGCTAAGCAGGGCCCCCTCCTGCTGCGATACCACTAAAAAAAAAAANAGGTTAGGTTATGTTCGGCGGTTGAGGCTGACCCGTGGGGGCTCCCGTATAGGGTAGTCACCAAGAAGATTAGGCGGCAGCCAGGGCTAGAAGCGCGTGGTAGGGAGCTAGGAATTGCCGACCAGCTTTTCCCATTGAACCACGTAGTTGATTGGTCGAGGGTCGATCTCACCACGTTGAGAGGTGATTCAGCTAGCGTCACCAGCCATCCAAGTGACTGGTTTTCGGAAGAAGAGTTTAGATCAGCAATCTGCCGAATCCCTAGTGGTAAAGCCCCGGGTCCTGATGGAATTCCGAACGAGGTTCTTCGACAAGTTTCCTGCCTCAAGCCTTCGCTACTCCAGGGGGTGTTCAATTTATGCCTGAGGAGTAAGGTATTCCCCTCCATCTGGAAGAGAGCCAAACTCGTATTGCTGCATAAAGGGCCTGGAAAACCAACAAGCGAGGCATCGAGCTTCAGGCCTCTGAGCCTGCTCAACGCGGCAGGCAAGTTATTCGAGAGGTTAATCCTGGGGCGACTGGTAGTCCATCTTAATACCCCGGGACTGGGACTGAACCAGAGACAGTTTGGCTTCAGGAGGGGACGCTCTACTGTGGGAGCCATCTCAAGAGTGTTGGGAATAGCTAGGGAAGCAGCGAGAGGTGCAGTACAAAATAGGCACCTGTGCGCGATGGTCTCTCTGGACGTCAGAAATGCCTTTAATTCGGCGCCATGGGAGAAGATAGATGGTGCTCTCCGCAGGAAGCAGGTACCTAGGTACCTAGTTGAGCTCATTAGGTCATACCTGTCCGATAGGATGATTGTTGTCGGTGAGCGGAGGGTTTTTAAGGAAGTGACGTGTGGTGTTCCGCAGGGGTCGGTCCTTGGTCCGACACTGTGGAATGTTTTCTATGACTCGCTTCTGGATCTGGAGATGCCATCTGGAATCGAGTTGGTGGCGTTTGCTGACGATGTGGCGGTAGTGGGGGTGGCGCACACCGGAGAGCTGCTCGCCCAGATCCTGAACCCAGCCCTTGATAGGGTTGCTCGTTGGATGCGGGATAACGGGCTTAAGCTTGCTGCGCACAAGACGGTCGCGGTGCTTCTGACTAAGAAAAATGTGTACACCCTTCCGGAACTACTCATTGAGGGCCAGCCGGTTGAGTTCAGTCGGTCGGTCAGGTACCTAGGTGTAGAAATTGACCAGAGGCTCACGTTCACGGGACATGTAGGAAGGGTTGCGAAGGCGGCGGCGGAAACGGCTATGGCCATCTGTCGGCTGATGCCGAACGTTGGCGGGCCGAGTGCGGCTAAAAGAAGACTCCTGGGAACGGTGGTGCAGAGTAAGCTGCTGTACGCCGCTCCGATTTGGGCCGACACTGCGTTTTCCAGCGAGAGGAATAGAGGCGTAGCAAATCGCCAACAACGCAGGGTGGCCCTGAGGGTTATTCGGGCCTACAGAACAGTTTCTGACCAGGCAGCTATGGTGCTTGCGGAGCTGCCCCCAATAGATCTGTTGGCTTCTGAGCGCGGACGGGTAGCGATCGCTCTAAGTAAGGACGCAATTGGAATGGACGTAAGGACGATCAAGGCTGCAGAAAGGGGGGTTACAATCTCTGAATGGGGTGCTCGCTGGCAGCGGACGGAGAAAGCAGCATGGACCAGGTACCTGATTCCGGACCTAGCGGGGTGGCTGACTAGGGTCATCAAGGTTACCCCTACCTACCACTTAACCCAGGTGCTGACGGGCCATGGCTGTTTCCAGGCGTACCTATACCGGATGGGGCTGGCGGGCAGCCCGGAGTGTCTGCTCTGTGGACATGTTGAGGACTCGGTTGAGCACACCATTGTGGACTGCCCTTACTGGAATAACGAAAGGGTACCGGTATTGAGGATGATCAATGGCGGGCAACTCAGCGTTAACCTCATTAGTAAGATTATCTGTGGACCTTCAAGAGTAGACCTTCCACCTCAAGGGGGTGTTCAGATAGTGAGGGCAGCGCAGGCATTATGTGACTGCTTTGTGGATATGTGCCACTCCATTATGCTGGAAAAGGAGAAGCTGGAGAGGGGACGCCAGGCAGAAGAACGGACCGCAGTGATCTAGCTGCAGCCACTCAAGTTGCAGACTGACTAAGGACGGTAGTACGACAGACCATCGTAGCTGTCGGAGGCGCCACCGACACCGTTCTTAGAATTATGGCGTCGGGCGGGCGGGCGGCCAGTGGCGTTGGATCCACTTATCTGACGCCACTGGTTTCCGGTCTAGGACTTTCCTAAGCCAGGAAACAACATGAACGTGATTTCGAGGGTGGCGGGCATCGACGGCCTGTGAAGAGGACAGACGGGTACGCGACTTCCAGGGTGGTGGGCATCGCCGGTCCGAGAAGCGGGACCAACATTACAGAGGTGTCGAGCGCCAGCAGAAGACTGCAATTGCTATGTTGTTATAGTTGTATTATTAAGCTATCATTATTAAGTTGTATTATATTGTTGTAATTATTAAGTTATTATTATTAAGTTGTATTATTTGTTGTAATTTTGTTGATGTCAAATAAATGATGGTGGCCGGGCGGAAGTATTGTTGACGCAGTTCCCGCCCGGTTATCGACTTACAGTTGGAAAAAAAAAA